>OV121115.1:1829373-2052040 GCA_921293315.2 Nemurella pictetii
ATATATATATATATTATAGTGTCGATAATCTGCATAATTGCGCGTGGAATTAATTTTTCTTCGAGCGTTGGTTATGAGCTCAACATTTATCGCAGCATTGTCCCAGCTAGCCATTCATTATTACTTATTACTGACATCCGTCAATCTCAAAGTGCAACTGGGGAATTCTAGACTTTGTATAGGAAAGGATAGGAGGAGTGCTTCTCTGGTGTTTCCAAGCAGATACCCGGGGCGATCCGATGGTGAGGTATGCCCCGGCAATCGGCATGCCTGCTATTCGATGTATATTTTTACTTCAGAGATGATTCATTCTCTGGTGTCTCAAAACCTCCACCCCGATGCGTTGCGGTGGTGAGTTCCTTTTTCTGATCCGCCGAGATCGATTAAATCAGAGTTAAAAATTTTGATGTGAGAACTTGATCATCTTACAAATTTCATTTTGCGTTCCTAATGAAATGCATTTATCATAGTTAAAAAATGGACTTGACCAATATGAGGAGTTTCTTATGTATCTATGTGAATTGGAAGTAAGCGAAGCTACAGATAATACACGGATTCGTTTCTGTGTAAAAAACTGCAAGAGTTTTGCACGAGCAAATGCAATATACCTCGGACCATCAAACTCGATGCTCGGATCGACGAAGAGGATTCACGAGAGATTTTGTCAAACAAATGGTTTGCGAGTTATTTCCAAACAATTCAAAAATAGACAACCCTTCTCTGACTACCTGGTCAACTTGAGCCCTTCTTACAGCAAGTTGCCTGGTGCCTCAGGCGCGTCGGTCAAGAAGTCCAGACATTTCAGAATCGTTCGTTTCGAAGCAGCGCCATCTGCTAGCATTGCAAATCGGAGCTGGCAGGAAGTTTAACACACACTTCGTGTCTCTAGGTAGCATTACTTACTCTATGGTACCTATCATATCTGACAAGACATCAAAACTCCCAACGGTTTGATTTCAGCATTGGTTCAGGGAGCTTGATGTCAACGCTGATGTTAAATAAGATCATTCATTAATAATTATTATTCACCCGATTATAACAATCGGGCAGAGAAATAATTCACAAATTTATTATAGATACAAGATACTTGTCTGAAAGACATTAAAGATATTTTAGTAACTCTTAAGAAAATGATACGAGAGTTTTTTACGGTAATTTTTAAAAATAATCGGAGCTTAAACAGAGAAAAAATGTGAATAGCCGCTTAATAAAAGTATGAAGCACTATTTATTGTCAATGTTTAAGCATCAGTTAAGAGTCTACATAGGTTGTAACCCGATACGATAACGAAAAACATAATAATCTGTGGCAGTAATCATAAGAAGCCACGGATTATAAACGCTGGCACTTATCTGCGACTCTTGCATAACCAAGATTAATCATCAAAATGAAAAAAATCTGCTTTTTCTCAATTTTCGTGATTTAAATGACACGGCTGGATTCATATTTGTCAGCAGATTGTATGATACTTTGAATCAAAGTTCTAGTGCACTTATTGGCTTTACTGCAGCACATTTTCAATCACGGCAAAGAATTGGTAGTACGTCACGTTATAAGCCGCTCTAATCCTGTGTCGAGTTTGTTGTAAACATTGCTGAACAGCATTCCGCAAGCAAACTTTCATTGAGTAGTAGATGCCGAGAATACAAATCAATCAGTATTTGTTTGCGATTAATTTTATTGATACCATCGTGTTTTTGATGGACAGTACATGGAACACATTTTTTTATTCGATCTTCTGGCGTGATTTTAACCCATAACATTATGAAAATTAATTTTTTCCACCATGGTTGAAATCACATTCTTGTGACGAACACTAAGAAATAACATGGTTGTTTCTTCAAAAAAGTCTGCCCAAAGAGCATAACTAGACTTAGTATGCAGTCATCGATGCGTCGTTTCACAATGCTTGAACGCAGACGAACATTTTAACGCCACAAAAGTGTCATTTTGAAACTTATCTGATTCCGAACAAAGTAACGAAATAATAATTATATTTTTGAATACGTACTACATATTAGTTTCAATTAATATACATCGATTGCATGGAGCCATGGATCGGAAACACTCCGTTGCCGATTTATTTGTTGGCTGTTTGCGCCTTCGCACTTTTCCTCTGCAATTTCGCGGCGGCTTTCATGTCTTTGGCGTTTTGAGCCGCAGCACGGGCTTCAACAACGCATCGCGGATCTCGGATGTCTGTCTTCAACATTCGTTTACTGTACTGCGGGTTGCAAATTTCAATGACTAGGCACTTGTTATAAAACCTAGAACAAACAAAAATTATAGATTCATCAGCGTCTACCAATAGTCACTCCCAGCAGAGATCGAGCATATATTTTTTCTCACTCACCAACAAAGGCGCGCTTCCATCTTCTCACGCCAGAAGTCCTCGTTCCTTTCAACACGTTCGAATGTGAACCACTTCGTAGTGTATATAACAAAATAGCACAAAGACTAACGGGTTCGCATGTCTGTGCTGTATGAACTGTTCAATTAGTTATGAGTGTTACGCGGGCTTCTGCTATTTTCATTTTTTTTCTACCCTGTATGCATGCTTGTGATGCAGAATAAAATGAAGATGAAATTGAAATTGAAATTGAATTGAATACAAACGATGGTGGTTAGTTTAATGATTGATTGATTATTGGTGCTTAACGACGCACTGTTTTGACAACTGGCCCTTTGGCACTGGTCTAATGGCGTCGGTGAATGAAATGGTGATGATGAGGGTGATGATGAACCTAACCTAGCCTAGAAGGGAGGAGGGGAAACCCGGTGCCGGCACGTAGCCTACTCCTGTCGAAAAGCACCAAGGGGACCACCGGCTTTACGTCCCTTCCGAAGGACGGTACAACTCGAACAACAGAATTCCTCCACTAATCCGTGCTGTCGAGAGGTTGATAAGCAAGGCGAGTAAAGTTGTTGTACTAACTTCAAACCCTCCAACCTCTCTCCCGAACAGATCTGATCATGTGCATGATGGTCACCCATCAAACACCTGGCTCAGCGCGATGTTGCTTAACTTCGGTGATCTCACGAGAACCGGTGTTTCCAACATGCCAAACCATGTGGTTAGTTTAAGCAACATTGCTTTGTTTAGTGAATAAAATATACTTTTTGATCTATAAAAACACTCTGTCTCCACGGAACGAGCCGTCATCGGCCATATCTTACGCCGACTAAATTTTATCGCTAACTAGCGTCAGCATGCCGAGTGCCGACTTCCTAGAATCTCTTCTCTTCCGACTTGACAATCATGCAATTCCGAAAATTACACAATAATACAAAATAACTATATTTGTTAGACCCAAGCAAGCAATGAAAAATATCGGACACCCAATATATCGATTTTCATTATTATCGGATTTCCTTCTAAGATCAATACAAACGTGCGTAACACAAGTTTCAGTTTTAGAGCACTGATAGATTGAGTAAAGTTGAGTAGAAAAGTTGAGTGAGACCCACCCAACTAGGTTTACAGAGCAGTGGGTGAAGGAATGATGCATATTAATCGGTAATTTTCGTCGGATTTTTTCATTTCAACATTGCTTTTGATCTGCAAGCAGAGACGAATCCAGTCGTATCGATAAAACAGTATGAAACACGGATTTGTATCGATATCCTTTTTTATTAACTTTCTATTGAACTTGGTGTCGGGTTGTGCAAGTATAATCTCCACGAGTGTTTTTATTTCTCATGCTGATAACGAGGCAGTAAAACTGGAAGATTATTTCCATCGGGTCTAATCCGTGAAAGATTAGCTTTCTCACACGGAAATTTTTGGTAGTGCAGAGGTCCACGTGGTTACTTTTCCTGCCCCCTAAAATGTTCCCTATATTTATGAAAAAAAATCAGTGAATAGTTGAAAAAATTTCTAACACGCGATGTAAAGGCTCGTGTCGATCGGACGTTTACTTTGTTCACAAATAGATCTTGAATTTGGGACTTTTTGTGGGTGTTTTTTAAACGAAAACACCACTTTTCTTTCTTCTCTGGTTGTTTTATTTTCCATCCGATCTCAATTAAAATTTACTAGGCGGGTCGGAGTACTCTTCCTCTACACACTGATTTTTTTTCAAAAATATTGGGATCAATTTAGGGGGCAGGAAAAGTAATTACGTGGACCTCTGCATTTTAGGCTTTTAAGCTGACTTTAGCTGGCTCTTAAGGATCTACATTGCTTTTAATAGAACTAGTTTTCGAAATATTTCGGAGTGTAATCGTCGTTTTTAGCGATTTTAATCGTCCGTGCAAATGAAAAAAGTCTTTCAACATGTGCTGAAGATGGTAAAATGCTATTAAATTTGCAAAACAATTCTTTTGAATAAGTGGGGTAGAATGTAGCATGTCTAGGTCGGTGAGTGATTCACCTAATGAGACAGCACTTTAAATTCTGTAATATTCGATCGGCTTGGGTTGTTGACTTGGGCTTCAGATAACAGTTGCAAGCTCTCCTCTCGGTCGTCGGTCATTTCTTCCGCGTTGTCAGCTGGTTCCGCCGAGCATGCGCTGATCCCAGCGTGTTCTTGGGCTGGAGTAGGCGCTCTCTCTGCGGCGCTCATTAAAAGATTTTGGCAAGTCTCTAGATCGGCCGCGGCCGGGAGCAAGCGGAGCTTACAGAATGGGTGCGTCAGCGATGCGAGGATGGCCATTTTGTGTTCGTGGGCGTTCAGTTCCTCGGTAATAGCACCGGTTGGCCATAGTAAGTTGTTTTTTCTCCTTGCAGGGTTCTAGAAAATAATCATAAATCTACTGTGAAGAGCTTATTTTTTATAATAACCTTTCACTTCGCAGTTTCAATTCTATAAGGTTGGGGGAGACAGAAGGTTTGAGTCTGACATTTGGTCAAAGGTTGGTTTGAAAAGTGGGATGGAGTTCTAGTTAGTCGTACACTCACCCACTGCGCTGAACACACTTTGCAGAAGACGGAGACTTCAGCAGAATCATGTTTCCAATACGTGGCCGTAATCTCCAGTGTTGAGATGAACCTACCTTCGTAGCGCTATCAGTTGCCTTCGCCTAGCGGTGGTTCCCTACGGCTCTTTCGGCATGGCTGAAGGCCGGACGTTTGCCACCAAACATTGGATTTAGTCTGAGACGTAATTACTGCAGGCAGCCCTCGCTCCCATGAGCTCCTCAAATTGGTCCAGTAAATATTCTTTCTCTGACGGAAAACAAAATATGTTAGTCAAGAATCACGATGAAAAAGTAGAAGAGCAAATAATATTTGAGGCGTTATGTCGCGCGGTTTTGGGGTGGATATCGTTCTTGTTCTTCTTCAACACAATGCCTCACTGACTGAAACCGACCACATGAATGATCACATATTTCTACATTGCAACACCTGCGTCTGTTGCATCATGTGGATCGTGAATAGTTGGTATATTTGGGGTGCTGGCGATACCACTTTAAAAGTGGCATCCATGTATATTTCCTGCTGTCTGGCCATCTATTTCGACTATTGTTTGGCACAGTCCTCCACGGATCGGCCCAAGCGTTTTCCCATATCTCTCTCTCCACGGAGCATCTTGCAGCATCTCGCCCTAGGCTGTTCGGCCGTTCCTGTCCGGGGGTTGCGTGGACGTTCTCACCCTACAGAGCGTCGAGAGCATGCTCGCTGTAAACAATCACTCATTGCATCAATCGGGTTCCAGACCTCGGAATAGGGAAGGGGATCATGTGAAATGTAAATTATAAATTTCATGCATGTTACGTTAAACCCATTGTAATATCAATTTCCAACCAGATAAGTCATACCAAAATTGTTTTGGTTGGAAAAAACTGCCAAAAATGCTTCGAAAAAAGCGTCATAAAAATACAGATTAAATTCAAATCACTATTCATAGAACGATCAAAATATAATTTACGCACGATTCAACTTGGAAACCTGATTTATAAATTCGTCTGAAATATTAACAATGTATTATCAATAATGTAATCGAATTTAATTAAATATTTCCCCACAAAGTTTTGGGACATCCATGTCCATGTCCATGTTGGGTCATGTGTGGACAAGCAGAATGTGGCTCGCATAGATATTCCTTAATCAACGATGATCTTCGTGCACCCAGCAAGCCACTTGAGTGTTAGATGAAGAACTGAATTATAAGCCAAAATGCGCTAAGAAATCAGGAAGAAGCCTACGAGCATGCTGCTTCGACAAAAGATGGCGATGACCACCACCTGTAGATCCCCGGGAGTTGTTGGGGCGGTAAAAAAAAATTCAAACCTCTTGGTTCAGCTGTTTTCCTGGAATGAGTTTGATGATTCCAACTAGGTCGTTCACAAAATCTACTTTCTGGAGACGGGAAACCTCCTCCACTCAAGCTACATCAAATCGGTCTTGAAGGAGATCTTCTTGGTGCTGTGTGATCCTGGCCCTCTCTTGAAGAAATTCAAATACTCAATCAATCTTCCAGCTTACCCCTCCATTTAAAATGATCAGCCGCCGCCGAGCTCGAGCTAAGACTGACAACTGTTCAGATTCAGAATGGGTCCCCCTCATCAAGCTCTGAACCGAAAATTCAAACAATTCAACAATGTGATTGGTCGACCGGAAGAGCAGCCAGAAGGCGCTGGCTCCGCAACGGCATGGGCAGCTGGAAGGACAGGGGTTCGACTTCTTAAGGCTGTTCCCCCAAGACGCTATGTATAACGGGCCATAAGACGCTCGCTGTCTAAACTTCGAAATATGCAGTTTTGAAAGGAAATAACCTTTGAACCTGAAAAAGTATAACACCAAAGTGCAGGATTTATCAAAAAATCATTCTCAAACCCAAATTTCACTGAGATACACGCATTTAAAAGGGTTAGATTTCTGGCGATAGCATCAGAGTAACGGTTGTATACGAAACTTTTTCACAGCCTCGCCAACACCTTGCTCCTAGGTGTGGGCTATCAAGCAAGTCATTTTGAGCCAAGGGCTGATTAGTGTAATTATTTTTGTCATCCTCTGCATTTTGTTTTCACGAAATACTAGTCTTAGAAACGTCATAGAAGAATTTTGAAAAGACGAGCAGTTTAAGAATGTTACGATTGGTTTGTGGTCTGATTTTCAATAATCTAGTGTTATTGGTTTGGGCAATGCTATCGCCACAGTATTTAACCCGTAAAACCAATACCTGGCTGAAATCGACACCGCCCTTGAATGTCTCGCGATCTTGGCTCGCACTCGTAATCAGTGCGACAGCTAAATTGTTTATAAACACAATTTATACGTTATAAGCTCATAACTAAGCTTTTCAACGCTCGTGCAATAAGCAAGTGCAAAAGACTGCTGATCACTTGATAGCTTTTCATATAAGCTCTAATCCTTTGCTAAAAGGCAATTAAATTTTTTAATCTTCTATGGAGTGTCACGAAACCACAACAACTCTATTCATATGTTTGTATACTCAACCAGATTAGAGAGAGACGGACTTATGCCCCGTTATACATAGCGTCTTGCTAGAACCGCCTTAATCATTAATCTTTAACTACGGACCACGGCCCGCCTGATCCATGTCGCGTTGCACCGAGCGTCTCGTGCTCCATTGCGCCGGCGCCGAGTGTACGCCCGTGACGCATCGTCGGGTGCAGCCATACGCGTACGTCCATACGCCGCCACCATTGCTTGTGCGGCCTCAGCCGCCGCCTTCGCGGCCTCCAACATTTCCTTGGTATCTTCGTGGCGTCGTCCGCCGTGGCGTCGTCCGCCATGCGGCGTCGTATCGTAATGTTCGGTATCTTCGTGGCGTCGTCCGCCATGGCGTCGTCCACCGCCAGCGCCTCGAGGGTTTCACAAGCCTCCAAAAACAACTCTGCCGCTATCAGCACCGCCCTCAGCGCCTTCAACCTCTTCTTCGTCGCCTTTTCCCCCAACCAACCCTCGGCCGCCGCCACCGCCACCACAGCCTTCACGGCTTCAGCCGCCGCCTTAACTTCCTTGGAATCCATCCTCAAGCTGGAACAGAAACACGACACTTAGTCGAGCAATATCGAATCCAAGATGGCGTCTTTGCTTACTCGGAGGTATCTAGAGCTGAAAATTTTACCAAATGTCCCTAACAGTGTTTCTAGTACCTGGTAAAAAAGTAGCCAAAAATAGCTTCATCGGAACACCCCTAAAAAAATTGGGGAGTGGAATTTATAAAAAAAAATTAAATGTCGGATATCTCGTACAGTTTTTTAGCTAGAAACGTCTACCTACCAAAAATATATTCGCCTGAGAAAGCTCTATCAATAGAAGACCGAAAAAATTACATAATTATATCATATATACCCGATTATTGAAAAAGAGTCATAAAAAACGCCCGTCGTATTTGCTACACTCGTGTTCGACGCTTAGACTACCTAACTAAAAAGTAGACAAATACATTGAAATTTGTATCAAAAGGAAGCCTACAGGATTTTCTACATTACTGCAGATCTAAATCTTCGAAAACGCGAACTTCATAGCATCGTTTTTCGTTTTTCCTGGCGCGCTGTGTTTGGGTCGCTCCCCCCCTCCCACCAGCTAGCGCGGCTAGCAACACGCTCGCTGCAGCAAATAGCACAGACCGCTGGACGTGCTGTGCCTCGCGCTCTTCACATTCGCTCAGTTAAAAATTGAATGCATTTTTTTTTCTCGCCCAATTCAAATTTTGTGTAGTCTAAAATACAACTGATAGGCTTTTCTGTGCAGCCTGTTCTCGGACTCATAATTTTCTTTGTCACCGACCTGGTTGGGTTGTTGACTTGGGCTTCAGATAACAGTTGCAAGCTCTCCTCTCGGTCGTCGGTCATTTCTTCCGCGTTGTCAGCTGGTTCCGCTGAGCATGCGCTGATCCCAGCGTGTTCTTGGGCTGGAGTAGGCGCTCTCTCTGCGGCGCTCATTAAAAGATTTTGGCAAGTCTCTAGATCGGCCGCGGCCGGGAGCCAGCGGAGCTTACAGAATGGGTGCGTCAGCGATGCGAGGATGGCCATTTTGTGTTCGTGGGCGTTCAGTTCCTCGGTAATAGCACCGGTTGGCCATAGTAAGTTGTTTTTTCTCCTTGCAGGGTTCTAGAAAATAATCATAAATCTACTGTGAAGAGCTTATTTCTTATAATAACCTTTCACTTGGCGGCTTCGCCAAGAAGCCGCCGAATAATCGCTTAAGAAGACATCACAGAAATGAGAGAATGAGATAAAAGCAAAAAATATTAAAATCTAGGAATAAGTCCAAAACGTCGTGAGAAATATTAAATATGAAGTCCCATGAGAAACAAATTAAGGCGAATAGTAGAATGATCTCCCTTCAAGAAGGAACCAAGGTTTTAACGTCGAACCAATAAATTGAGTGACCATTTTACCACATCCACAAATAAACTCTCGGAATCGCAGGCAGGTTATAAGATTGAGTCAGATATCACGTCCGGGTTGTTAGCGCGCACGTAGAGGTATTGACAAAAATCATCAGAACCATCATCATCGAGGTTCGGTGGAAGAACACACATCACCAGAACCATCATCACCATCAAGGTTCGGTGGAAGAACATACATCTGACATCTTTATTATGTCAAGTTATTGCGAACCTCTCCATTTTTTATTGAAAAACAAACTAAGAAATTTTCTTATTATTATTATTAATCAAGAACCAAGATCCCACGTCCTGGGATTTGGGAGAGGTTAAAACATCAACCTTTTATAAAGTACTAGCAGCGGAGCCCGTGCCTCCGGCACTATGTGTTTACGCCTTTTACTTTTATTGATAATAATATTTTCCATGAGACGACCTCTTTTACCATATATGGCCAACCCGGTACCCATAAAGCATAACCCTATGCCCCAAAGGCAAAATTAGGCCCATAAGCCCTTTACTCAAATGCAAACGCTGTGCCCATAAGACAAACTTTATGCCCACAGGAAAACTTCCCCTACACTCCCGACTCCTTACACTCGTAACTTACACCTTACACTCCTTACGTTCCCGACTCCTTACACTACCTCTAAGCTTCCGTTAAACTACTCATACCTACTTCTACACTACCCCTTCACGACCAATACCCTACTTTTACCTAACTGATAAACTACTCCCACACCACCCCACCTCTACCTCTACCCTAGTTCTACCCTTCTCAACTCCGCACCTACCCTACCCCTACCCTGCCACTTTCCTGCGTTGAAATTTATTTCCGTTTCTTATGTAAGATACTCTCGGGTCTGGTAAGTACTACTTGCCTTGCTCTCGGGTATTCAAGTTACGTGAGTTAGGCTGCGTTTTTATAATTTTATTCAATGCATCGACTCTGCAAAAGTCCAAAGTGACAAATGTATCCATTAGGTCACTGCTTATTTGAGTTTTGAAAAGAAATCATTTTTTTGCCAGCTGTCAAATGCCGCCGTGAAGACAATTTTGCTTTTGATTTTTCGTGATTTAAAATGCAAAAAATAAAGCCTGATGATGACAATTGAAAGTTGGTACGCGAACATGCCCTTATTTGTGTGTTTTTATTAAAAAATAACGCGTAAATTATTGGGGCGGCGGACACTTTGCCAGGGGACACTTTGCCAGGCAACCCTTCAAGACATGCCCCCTTATATAGAGAATACTCTGCCTTTTAGGTACCATGTAAAAAGTTAGAGTAAAATGTAAGGTTAGGTAGGGTAGGGATAGATTAGTGTGGTGGTGGGGGGGGGGGGGGGGGGGGGGGGGGGGTTAGGTCGGGTCGGGTAAGGTTAGGTAGGGTAGGGATAGATTAGTGGAGGGGGGGGGGGTTAGGTAGGGTCGGGTAAGGTGAGGTAGGGATAGATTAGTGGTGGGGGGGGGGGGGGGGGGTTAGGTTATGTTTGGTTTGGGTTGTGTCGGGTCGGGTAAGGTCAGGTAGGGTAAGGGTAGGTTATTAAGGGGATGGTGGTCGGGGTTGGGGGGGGGGTGTCAGTTTAGGTTTGGTTCGGTTTGGTTTGGTTGGGTTGGGTTCGGTTGGGTTTGGTCGGGTTAAGTAAGGTTAGGGGGTGGTTGTGGTTTTGAGAGTTTGGGGTTGAGTTAGGTGTTGATTGATTGTATCTTTAATTCAAAGTCAAGGTCTATCATTATAGGATCATATTTTCATATTATCAAATAGGACCTGTTTTGAATAAAAGTTTATCTTCCAGCTCCCAACAGTTCCCAAACTTGGTAACCCTGCAATTGTGTGGAATTACACTTGAATCGTTATATCTACACATTAACACATCATTATGTATGTTTCATTTTACTCTAACTTTTTACCTGGTACCTACAAGGCAGTGTATTCTTTTACTAAAGGGGGCATGTCTTGAAGGGTTGCCTGGCAAAGTGTCCCCTGGCAAAGTGTCCTACGTTCAAATTATTGTTATGTAGATGAGTGTGTGTTGCACTCTTGAGTCATAATGCATGTTTGTGTTTTGAGCAATAGAAATTCATTCTAAGCCATCTGTCAATTGACTAAATGTCGGAATTGTTTTTATGTATTTTCCTCAATTTAAATTGCATTGAAAAGACGAAAAATTGTTTCAAATTAAAGAAGAAACATGTCCACGTTTGAGAATTTGTATGAATAAATATCACCTGTAAATTGGCGTGACGATGATTGGACGATGCACTCGGATTAACTGTCTAGGCTGGACGTGCAAAGTTTCGATCGCCTTTCCTTGTAGAAATGCTCGTGTGATTGTTTTGACACTTCCATGCTGTCCTCGTGGATGTTGAATACAAAGAATACAAAGAAACATAGCCAACAATGGAAACCCGGAGCAACCAAATCGACGGACATTATATATATTAGATCCCTCTTTTGGTAGCCTTCAACTTTTCCGTGGCTGGCTGGCTGCCTGCTCACTTTTCCAACTGTTTTTTCGGGATTTTTCATGTTTTCAGCGATTCAACCATATTTACACGCGATTTCGGACCCTTTTGTTGGGAGAATAATGTGTAGAATTTCACGACACGTTGTATAGGCTATATTTCGTGGCAATCTGTCAAGTATTTCAAAGTGAAAAATGCAAAAAACTAGCGATTTTCACCGTGTCTTGCCATTCAAATTTCAAAAAATTTCCATCTACTCTGATTTCCAGTTTTAGCTTTCACTGGGGCTGTTCCAGGGTCGATTTATTGAAAACAACTAAAAGTTCCCGAAATAAATACGTTGCGCCGAGTATTTGCCCTATGGGCATACTGTTTTATTTACTAAGACCATGTAGTTTTGCCTTATGGGCATAGGTTTTGCCTTTTGGGCATATAGGTTTGCCTTATGGGCATAGGGTTTGCCTTATGGGCATAGGGGTTTGCCTTATGGGCATAGGGTTTGCCTTATGGGCATAGGGTTTGCCTTATAGGCATAGGGATTTGCCTTATGGGCATAGGGCTTTGCCTTATGGGCATAAGGTTCGCTTTATGGGAAAAAGGGTTTGCCTAATGGAATTAAAATTAATTGAAAAAAAAAAAAATCAACGTATAGGACGTAAACACAACAAACAACAGGCACGGGCTCCGCTGCTAGTAAGATTCCAATAATTGGCTACGGCTTCCCTCGCCGGTGTCCTGGACACTTCCAAGCCTGCGCACACTCTCTGCAACAATCGGCGCATGCCATTATGTGGACTCCTTCAACAACAAAATTATCAGAATTCTTTTTGTCATAAATCTCTCGTATTTTTCTTAGTTCGCCTCTAATTTTTTGCTTCACACCTTTATGGACGACGTCCCGAGACTCGGACTGTGCTTGCAGTCGTCTGTTTTGAATGAACGAACCATACTCCCATATTTCCAGTCTCCATATTTCCAGCCTCCATACTTTAATAAGACAAGAGCTTGGATGGTGTCATCCTGCTTCGTAGCCGATTGGACTCCGACTTGTTTTAAATCTTCATCAGTGGAAACATTTGCCCCACTAGCAACGACACCATAAACTGTACACGATTCAATCGACCAGTGTTGGGTGTGAGCCACGGACTCATGGAGCCTTAAGCTCTTGGCTCTCAGTCGGCAGCAGCAACTGAGATGCAGTGTCCCCGTCACCGAGACAGTTGCTGCCTCGGAAGACATGAGATCTGGATGGGCCCCCTCGAGGACTATCACCTCACCGTGGTGAGGGGGTGAAACTGGTCCTGTGATCCGGGAACCCTTGACAGGCTCTCGGTGAGGACCAGGCTAAGAATAGTCCCGCCCCGTCGCTGTCGCGGGACGCGGACCTTGGCCGAGGGAGGACCTGTGCCATCTTTTTCTCTCCTATTTTCCTTTCAACACCTTCTCTTCCTCTATCTTCTTGTTTTATTTCTTGCCTCCTCCCGATGCCTCCGTCTGTCTTCTGCGACAGCGGCGTGGCTCCCTCCCTTATGACGACCTTGCAATTACAATGGTTTTTCTTTCGGTCTTTGAAATACTTACCAGTCGGTGTGAGAGCCAGACAGCTGGTGACTGGGGTGTGCCCAGGGAGCTCTCGTGTTCTTCTTGTCTCTTTCTCTCTATCCTACAAATCTTGTACTTACCTTTCTGGCCGGCTTCCTGGGTGCACCTGACCTCCCCTCGTTGACGACACCTGCTACCACATGGATAAGAGTTGGTAAAACTATTGGACGACGCTACTTGGGCTCGTGACCGGGTTGCGTTGGCTGCAATAGCCGGACGGGGTTTTCGGCCAAGTCTGCCCGGGAACACCGGCTGTCCCGGGTCGGCTAGTACTGGACGGACAGGCCGGCCCTCTCCGCCCGGCGAAAAGGTCGATTGCGCCCGGGAGCGCTCCGGGCGCAAAATTAGCACTTTCCTGCCCCCGCCTGATGCAAGGGAAATTATTTACCGGCTCCCCCACATCGGACTCATTTGCCCGATGGGAGGGACCCGATATTATTTACAAGGCCCCATGGGGTAGTACCCTATGTGGTTAGTTGAGTCCTGATTCCGGGCAATTTGGGGCAGGTTGCCCCAATAAAACACATGATGGAAAATGAAGAAAAATCCCCCCTCCCCCCCTCCAAAAACTTACCAGGCCTGCTAGATAGGCCAATTGAAGTCCAATCATTAATTACTAAAACATATCCAACATTCTTCGTTATAATAAGAAACGAAAACGACAAAACTTTTACCAATGTATCACCCTTCAAAATCCAAAATAGCATCGAAAGAGACATTGGGAAAACTAAAAGCACAAGCCGCCTCAGAGACGGATCACTCCTGGTCCAGAAGTGCACTCCGGAGCAGGCCAGGAGAGTGGAATCACTAACATTACTGGGCACGTTCCCCATATCTGTGGAGGCCCACAAAACTCTCAACACAACCAGAGGGGTAATCTATTGCCCTGACTTGGTCCTCCTGGAGGAGACTACCATCCTGGAGGAGCTGAAAAAACAACACGTGAAAGAAGTGAGACGAATAATGACCCGCCGGGAGGGTAAACTTACCCCTTCACCTCTCCACATACTAACCTTTAACTCAACTACACTTCCTGAACACATCTTTGTGGGATTTATAAGAGTGAAAGTAAATGTACACATACCAAACCCGATGAGATGTCTGAGATGCCAAAGGCTCGGCCACTCGAACCATGCCTGCAAGCGAGAATGGGCTTGTGATCGATGTGGGAAATTGGATCAACACAACGATAAACCCTGTGACCGAGATGCTCGATGCATAAACTGCGATGGCGATCACCCTTCCTGGTCCCGCGAGTGCCCCGCCTGGAAAAGAGAAAAAAAGATCCTAGAAATTAAAACGAAAGAGAAAATCACAATCCAAGAAGCACGCCAGAAATACCATCTCCTTTCCCCACCCTCTGATTTCACAAAAACCAAATCCTTTGCCCAAGCTACAAGAAATGCTCCAAAAGGGGCCGAGAAGCATGTGGAGGGAGGAGACATAAAGCAAATTCTAGAAGCTCTTACTCAGCTGCTGGCAGGCCAACAAGAGGCCAAACTCCTAATTGAACAGCAAAGTAAACAACTAAAAGAACAAGGTGACCTGATAGAAAAGCTGCAGAAAGAAAACGAAGAGCTGAAAAAGCAAAAAGAGGAAAATGAAAAGAACAAGCAAATAGAGCTTGAAAAACCAGACCACTGCAGTGTAGTGGATAAACCAAAGAGGGCGATTCCGCCCACCAAGGGGGCGAAGGGCGGAAGCCTTGAAACCCTGGTGTTCCCGAGCGAGAACTCGGTGATGGAGGTGGACGGGAGCGCCGAGGGGCGTCCTGGTAAACCTAAAACAAAAAAGCAGAGAATTAGCTTGGAGGGCCCTTCGAAGGTCGAAGGACCAAATCAAATACCAAAGAGATAGCTTTACCTGTGATATTTTTTCTGTGATAATAGCCTGTGATATTAATTTTCTGTGATATTATAATAGTTATTTTAACATTTTATAATATACAAAAATTTTAACAATGGCTTTTATCCAATGGAATTGCAATGGTTTTAATATTCGCAGGGAAGAAGTTCGAGTTTTAACTTCAAATTTTATTCCCCTTTGTATTTTCCTGCAGGAAACGCATTTTAAGCCCAATGACGCACCTGTCTTAATAAATTACACTTTTTACCGTTTTGACGACACCTCTGGAAATAGAGCCCATGGCGGGGTGGCGACGTTGGTTTCGGACAATATCTTCTCAAGTCCACTGCCGCTAACAACACCACTGCAGGCAGTGGCAGTCCGTGTCCACGTCCCACAACCCGTCACATTCTGTAATTTGTACCTACCTGAATGGGCTCCTGTTACTATGGCGAACTTGGACAACCTTGTTTCACAGCTACCCCGGCCATTTATGCTCCTGGGTGATTTCAACGCCCACAACCCCCTGTGGGGTGACGATATGTACGACAGCGGCAGAGGTCGGCTATTGGAGAAGTTTTTTAGTGACAACGACTTGGCTATTTTAAACAATAACGAGAAAACCTTTTTTAACGCTTTTAATGGGGAATTCTCCGCTATAGATTTGTGTGTTTGTTGTCCATCTATTGTCCCGATCTTTGAGTTATCAGTTCATTCTGACTTATGTGGAAGCGATCACTTTCCCATTATTATAAAGCTGCTGTCCAACCAATTGGATCCTGGTGGTCGGTGTGCGCAGTGGAACCTGAAGAGGGCAAGCTGGAGACTGTTTACCAATCTCGCAGACTTGAGTGCCACACGCCAGATCACCGAAACGGACGCTAGAGTGGCCAAGGTTACAGATACGCTCGTGGATGCGGCCACGCAAAGTATTCATGAGACATCCACAAACCCACGACGCACGATTGTTCCCTGGTGGAACGACGAGTGCAAACAGGCAATTAAATCCCGAAAGAAAGCCCTTCGAACGTTCACTAAACACCCAACTCCTGAAAATCTCGAGGCATTTAGGAAGGCGCGGGCTTTAGCACGTAGAACTGTCCGGGCTTCGAAAAGGAAGTCCTGGAAAAATTATGTGTCCTCAATAACTTGCCACACTCCTGCGATCAAGGTCTGGAATCGGATAAAAAGATCGATGGCAAGTATACGATGCATGTTATTTCAGGCCTAGAAAAGAACGGGATCGTGGTTACGTCTCCAAATGAAGTTGCAGATTTACTCGGCCAGCATTTCGCGGATGTGTCAGATTCCCATCACTATTCGGCGTCATTTCAAAGGAGAAAGCTCACCGCTGAACGAAAGACCATCTCTTTTGTGTCTGCAAACCTCGAGAGCTACAATGTACCATTTAGTCGATGGGAAATAGATCATGCCATTCACACTTCCAAGAACACCAGCCCAGGGCCAGATAGAATTCACAACATGTTTTTAAGCACTTAAGTCCAGAAGCGTTAGACGACCTCCTTGACATGTACAATCATATTTGGTCCACCCAAACATTTCCAAGCTCCTGGCGCCATGCGATCATGATCCCGATTGCAAAACCGGGCAAAGACAAGAAGCTGGCATCTAGCTACTGGCCGATATCTCTCACCAGCTGTCTGTGTAAAATCATGGAACGAATGGTTAACAACCGACTTGTCTGGTGGCTAGAGAGTAGAAAACTTCTTTCAAACTTGCAATGTGGTTTTAGGAAAAACAGGAACACTCTGGACCACCTGATTCGCATGGAAGCTTTGATCCAAGATGCGTTCCTCCGGAAGCAGCACTCAGTCGCTGTATTTTTCGATCTGGAGAAAGCGTACGATACTACCTGGCGATACAACATCCTAAGATCATTGGAGACTTGGGGTTTTAAAGGTCGACTCCCTGTTTTTATCACAAATTTTATGACTGACCGTTCTTTTAGCGTTCGACTTGGCAACATTTTATCAAATAATTTTATTCAGGAGAACGGCGTGCCGCAAGGGAGTGTGTTGAGTGTAACGCTCTTCGCCATCGCCATCAACGGCATCACAGAATGTGTTCAGTCCCCGGTGTCCTCTTCTCTGTTTGTAGACGATTTGGCCATCATCTGTTCGTCCAAGACTCTAGCATCAGCCTGCCGACAAGTCCAAATGACCGTCAACAGGCTTGTGAAGTGGGCCGATGCCACCGGTTTCACCTTCTCGGCTTTGAAAACAAATTGCATGCACTTTTCACGTCTACGTGGATTGTTCCCTGAACCCGAGATTTCCCTTGGAGGAAATCTTCTACCAGTCGTTCAAAGTGTTAAATTTCTTGGCCTGGTCTTTGACCAAAAACTAAACTAGAAGGAGCATTTTATTCAGTTACGCGTAAAGTGTTTTAAATGTCTTAATCTTTTACGGTACCTGACAGGAACTCAATGGGGAGCGGACCGCACGGTCATGCTACGTGTTTATCGTGCGTTGATCCGGTCCAAACTGGACTATGGATGTGTGGTGTACGACTCTGCCCGTGACAGCTACAAAAAGACTTTGAATACCATCCATAACTCGGGCGTCCGGCTTGCGATTGGTGCTTTACGCACCAGCCGGGTTGAAAGTATTTACTGTGAGTCGAGTGAACCCCCCCTGTATCTCCGCCGACAATACCTTTTAGCCGCATATGCCTCCAAAATACTCGGTATGAGGAGGCATCCAACGTACCAGTCTCTGGTCAACCCCCGATTCCAGTGCATTTATGACGCCCACCCTCATGCTACACTGCCTGCAGGCATTCGCCTTAATCGTCTACTGGTGGACGCCTCGTTCCGCTTCCCCAGGGTCTATCCACACGGTGTGAGCACAACAGCTCCGTGGCTCACCGGACGACCAATTTGTCTCACTGGTTTGGCGTCGAGCAGCAAGAGCTCCACCAGTTCACTTGTATACAGAAAGATGTTCGCTGAAATTTGTGCAGAGTACAAGGATTTTAATCAAATTTTTACCGACGGATCCAAAGACACCAACACGGTTGGCAGTGCTTTTATTTCTGGACCAGATGTTTCGTATGGTTTTAAATTGCATGACAAATCCAGCATTTTAACAGCAGAACTCTATGCGCTTTTACACGCATTAAAATACATAGAGTCTAATCGTATCGAGAAGTCGTTTCTAATTTGCTCCGATTCGCTCAGTTCTCTCCAGGCAATTGACATCCTGTATTCCCCACACTCTCTCGTCCAGGGAATACACTCGCTGCTGGCGTCCCTTTCGTTGAGGGACGTCAGGGTGGTGTTTTGCTGGGTCCCTGGACATGTGGGGATACAGGGAAACGAGCTAGCGGACGGGGCAGCGAGGGCTGCAACAGAGAAAGATGAAACGGACGACACTAGGCTTTGTTTTACTGATTTGAAGAACTTCTTTAAGTCACTTTTAAAAAATAAGTTTCAGGATGTGTGGGACATGGAGACAAACAACAAGCTAAAGTCTATAAAGACCACCATAGCTCCATGGGACTCGTCCATCAGGTCCAATAGGCGGGAAGAGGTGGTCCTCACAAGACTGAGAATAGGACACACACTATTAACACATGCATACCTTTTCTCGCTCGAAAAAATCCCACCAAGATGTGAAACTTGTGACGAGATCCTGACTGTTAGACACATCCTTATCGAATGTCCGAAACACAGGGATCTACGAAGGCGCCTCGCACTGGAAAACAGTATTTCTGAGGTTCTCGGTGACGACCTGAAACAGATTGATAAGTTATTCACATTTTTAAAAGAAATAGATATTTTAAGGTTAATATAGATATTGACAGACTTATGTATCTCACTTGAAGGTTTTTATTTTTTAAATTTTGTAACCAATCCTTCAGGCGCAAAATGACCAAAACAGGTTGACGCGCCTTTAAGCCAAAGGAAAAAAAAAAAAAAAAAAAAAAGATCTGGATGGGAGCTAAGACTGACTAACAAGCACCAGCAAGCCATCCGATGCGGCATCGGTGAGTCAGAAACTCTGCTCGTTTTACTTCCATGTGCTGATCAATTTAGTTATCTATTTGTTTTTAGTTGATATATTATTTTGTCATCTGTCTTGTGTTGAACATCTGACCGGCGAAATTAGCCCAGCTGCTGTCGCGCAGTAAAACCTACTAAATAAATTCTATGTGCCGCCAGCACGCCGTGCAGAATGTTAAATACACACTCAGAAACATTCACTCAGCCTCTAAGTGAATGGATTCACTTGAGCGTCTGTAAGTTAACTTTGGTAGTTATCAAGTTAATTACTTTTCTTTCGCAAGTGAATGGGCATTCAAAAATGCCCGCTGTGTCAAGCTTCGCGGTTCTGTGTGAAACTTCGCTCAGGGAGCCCAGCGTCATTAGCGCTGCCTGGCGAGAGCACAATCAACTACGGATGTTTGGTTGCAATTGCAAAATGGCTGTCAGCGTTTGAAGCAAGTATTTTTGTAATTTGTAATTTATTTTTCCTCTTACAAGTGTACATTTATAGTACGGAACAAAAAGAAACAAGAAACAAGAAACAAAAAGAAGGCGGATATGGAATTCAAAGAGGTTTTTAATGCTAGCCAATTGAAAGATTGGCTAGTTGAAGGCGGCACCAGCGAGGCAGACGCCAATAGACTTAAAGGTACGTGAAATGTTTATGGTCCTTTGTGAGTTTTTCTTTGTACTATCTAGCACCGTAGCTTGCTGCTTGCATTGAGGAGAAATTAGCTAATTAGGTTCCTTATTAGAGTTCATGACACTACCAATGCTATCATACTGTCATTGAATTAGTTTATTCGTCTGGGCTGTTACCATAGATTGTCTTGTTTCTTTGTGTGATCAAACCAAACAATGAGCTGTTTGGGTTTGTTGAATCCTAGGATAGCATCGTTGACAGCATATTGTGTCAGAAAGTAAACGGAAATCGCAAGTATCACATAGTACAGCCACAGTGGCATCATCATCACCTACCTACATCACCAGATCAGTCATATTTGGAGGCAGGCATGTTTGCAGATTGAATGCACAGTTTGAATCTCTAGAAATTGTGACTTTGTGTGACAGTTGAAGTGATTGAGAGCTCAAGGTATTCATCCACTGCGTTCTGTTCGTCGTCCGTCAATGCTGCCCCCATTAACCCATTAAGCAGCTCAGAAAATTTTTGAGTAAGAAAAAAACAAAATACAACAAAAACAGGCAGTCGAAGATTACATCAGATTTCCGTTCTACCATATTATGACCATATATGATTAACTCAAGCTGCCGGCCACAGTTGCAAAACTATCCCTGCTACTGTCTCATAAGCTCAGACAAATGAAATGCTAATTAATGAACACTGTACCGTTTGGAAAACAAAACTTTTCAAAGTCTGAAAACTTTTCAAGCTCACATCACTAATCAGATCCAGGCAATAGGGCATCTGCAATACGACCTACTTGAAGCAAGCTGGTAGCCCATGGACAACCAAAATACTAATTCACATTAAAAAACAATTGCAAGAAGCTGTCCACAAACTTGCTGTCCACTGATGAAATATCATGATGCCCTAAACCCTAGGAATGTGTAACTGTTTGTGACAGCTGTTCGAGCTCACATGGTGTGAATGTGCTGATCGAATCTGGGGATTGTACCCATTTAGATGACAGTTCAAGAGACTGGTCGGAAGCTGAGACTTATTAGAATTTGATGTGAAGATGATAGAATTGATGCTGTTTGAAATGTTGCAATGCAAGAAGTAGGCTACTTTGTGCTCGCTTTTTTCAGAATGAACATGAACATCAACTGTTTTAAGTGCCCCGCTGTCCTCGGAGATGCGCGTTCCTATTCTTTGCACCTGAGGCGTTCACACAATTATACTCTCGGTGCTAGATTAGGCAACGAAAGATTGAGATGTGCCCAAGCTGGATGTCAGAGAACGTTTGCTCTGTACTCACAGTTGAGAAGACACCTCGAACAAATTCACTTTTTCCATCATGGTCAGCAGCAAGACCACCCTATGGATCTTCCACCTCCACCACCACCTCCACCTCCACCTCCACCACTCGACAACTACATAGAAGACATTCCAGTAGACGATGGCGAGATCCCAGAACTCATAGCAGATCGAGATATAAAACAGTCAGCTGCGGAGATGATTTGTAGCATCCGCTCATGTCCGAGCATGACAGGCGAACTTATGAGTAGTGTCATTGATGGGTGCGATGCATTGATATCCGACATATTTAGCGATATGAAAGTAAGAATGGAAACTCTTTTTGGTAACCTCGATATCGATGTGAATGACATTCAAGTACAAGAGCTGTTGGGTCGTTGTGATGTGTCACCTTTTGAAGGTCTCCGAACAACGTCAAGTCAACTCGAGTACTTTCGACAGAACATGAATTACATTGATCCCATCGAAATTAATCTGGGATCCCGAATCGACACGATCATGAATCGTACTACCTTTAGATACGAACCTACGGTTGTTCAAGAAAACGTGCAATATGTCTCAGTCATCAGTGTTTTGAGGTTGCTTTTATCAAACCAAACCGTTAGAGATGCCATTTCAAATGAGCCATCAAGCAACGACGGTTTCTTGCGATCCTTCGTAGATGGAAATCAGTTTGCGACCAATCCTTTTCTTCAGATGCATCGGAATGCAATACGCATCGAAATCTACTACGATGACCTTGAAATTACAAACGCCCTTGGAACGAAGACAGGAATTCATAAAATTGGGGCCTTCTATTTCTCTGTTCAAAATCTGTCATATTGTAAACAGTCATCATTATCAAACATTCATTTATTCCTGCTGTGCCACACTGATGATATCTCTAAATACGGTTTTCATCGAGTTCTGGAGAGATTTATGCAGGATATTGCACTTTTGGAATCTGAAAATGGAGTTCACATACAACTAACCAATGGCCAAGATTTTCTACTGCGTGGCACGTTAACGACGTTGTGTGCGGATGGCCTCGCGGTTCACCAGCTCTACGAACTTTTAGCTCCTGGTAGCCGCCATTTCTGCCGAATGTGTATGATAAGCAGAGAACAGCTGCATGCCTATCAACCACACACAGTTTATGAACCAAGGACTACGGCGCTGTACGACCAGCAAGTGGCTGAAGTAGCAGAAAACCCAGCGATGTCCCTGCACACTGGAACCAGTAGAGAGGGGCGCCCTAGTGCACTCAATGCTGGAAATCTTTTCAACACTGCCAACAACAAAGTGTGGGATCCAATGCACGACATCTTGGAAGGAACTGCCCAAATGTCCTTCAAATTTGTTCTTCGACGATTCATTTGCGAAGAGAGAATTTTTACAGTTGAATTTTTTAATCAACGAGTGAGAAGTTTCGTTTATGGCTACCAAGATCGTCGCAACAAGCCAAGCGCAAACTTTACATTTGCTTCACTCAACAATGTTGCCAATCATAAAATTAAACAAAAGGCTGCGCAGACATGGTGTCTCACGAGAGTTTTTCCATTTTTGGTTTATGACCAAGTTGCCGATGATGATCCCCATCTTGATCTTATCCTTTTGCTGCTAAGGATAATGGAAATAATTTTTGCACCAAAAATTGAGCCAGGACAAGTTGTTTACTTGCATGAACTTATTGTCGAACACAACACTGCATTCCGAAATCTGTTCCCGGAGGTTAATCTAATTAACAAGCACCATCACCTTGAACATTATGCTGAAGCTATACTAGAATCTGGTCCTATGTCGTTATACTGGTGTATGCGATGAGTGCGTATCAAAAGGCCGAGTTTGCAATAGACCGAGTCTCCAAAACACCGAGTGTGCAAAAGGCCGAGTTTGCAATAGACCGAGTCTCCTAAACACCGAGATCTCGGTCTATTGCAAACTCGGTCTATTTGAGACTCGGCCTTTTGCACACTCGGTGTTTTGGAGACTCGGTCTATTGCAAACTCGGCCTTTTGAACACTCGGTCTATTGCGCACCCAGCGTCTGAATCACGGGGTGGACTCGGCTTTTTGTAGACTCGGCCTTTTGTAAACTCGGCCTTTTGTAGACTCGGTCTATTTGACACTCTGGTTTTCCTTACTACGGCCGTCGGAGAATCACAGCCCTACTACTCATCATGCAGTGTTGCCGGCTGTGAACGCGGTAAATATTTGGTTTCTCTTCTCTGTCTACCACTTCGCCGCAAGACGGTCCAAGAAGCGATTTAGGGGATAAGATACACCCCTTCTAGCATGCATGCATTGCCGGTAGTCTATAAAGCGAGTGTTTTCATCACAATTTTTTTGACATAATCGTTCATATCGGTGTGCTGAAGGTGTTCCACATTTTAACCACGGAAAGATGCCTTAGCCTAAATGTCAACTGTTCACTAGGCAATTTACTAGGGGAGAGTGTCCCAAGTAAATTAGAATTCAAATCAAATTTTACTTTTCTATTAACGTTACCAAGTCCATTGGCTCTATTCAGTTGTTTTGCAAAATTATCAGTGATGTAAAATGGTGTTACTGGTAACGGTAATTTTACACCAACTCCGGTTACATTGAAATTTTCGGTATAATATTATTAGAAAATAAAGCTTTGTCTTTCTTTATTTTTGAATTAAACTTTCATTTGTCACCTTGTGCATTTGTCTCAAATGTCACTGCTTACTCGAATTCCGACCGGACATGTTGACACAGTGACCCACCGGTCAAAGGATCTACAATTTTACTTCCCGGTCATCACGCACTATTACGGAACGCTCACAGAGCAATATGCGGCTTAGAACAGTTTGAACGATGGCGGCAAATCAACACCCACAGTCCTTGCTCGTAATGTGCGATGATATCTGTCACTTCTCTTCGGATAGCTGGGGTGAAAATGAGGCAATTGTTCTCCTTCAACAAGAAACGTCTGGAGGCTCGACGGTGTGATACTTAAAATTACGATCAATTGTGACATTTGCCCCCTTGTTAGAAATAACTGCATAATGTGCAGATGGCTCACCTTTCACTTATGCGTAAATCTCTGGAATGAAAAAGTTTCAAGTGTTCATGAAAATATAATAAGTAAATTATTTCTACAAAATTATCACCGTTTCAGGTTGATAGTTTCTCACTTAAATAAATGCACCGATTTTTCTTCCATCCACGCACACGAGCCGCTTCTTCGTCAGTTAATTTGACTCGCATTTGGCGAATGTGGAACACCCAATTGCAAATTATAAATCTATTTAATTTCCCAGTTTTCGGGTCCATGAAGAAAATAGGGCACCGAGGTTGTTAAAATTACCGGTAATATTTCCGATTTCAATGTTACTAGTAACCACCACAGATAATTATCTCGGACAACAAAATTTTCTTGAAATGTTGCGATCTTTCTATACAGTTTCCCTATTTAATACTTTCGTAAAAACTCACCATAGAGAGTTCTTTAAAAAACGCACGAGTCAAATAAGAATGATTTCCTCTGAGTAAATGAAATCATTCAAATTAATCGATCCTTAACATAGCCTACTCCACTTAAATCGAATAGTATTTCAATCCCGGATTAAACTGCCGAGCACACAAGGAATGAACATCGCGACAGATAAAATAGCAGGGAAAAATAATAGGTATCATTCGGCATTTCAGTGATGTTTCAAAACGTAAGTGAGTCCGCTATAAAGTACAGATTCGCTTGAAATTGATTCAAATTTTTTAATTTATCACGAGCTCAATCGATTCAATGACAACTCACATATAATATCTTATATTCAGTTGGTATATTATTTCGTTGTATCACCACAGGAAAGAAAACACTTTTAATTAGTCATGGTTATTCTCGAATCTCTCACTCATTGCTCGTTGACTATAATCTTTGCTAGAGATGTGAGATGTGTAGTATGAAACCTTATGCGGAGTGGGGATGAGCTCGAATAGTCCGTCATACACACAAAATGTTGACAGTTTATAGACAAGTTATTTAGGACACAAAAAGGAAGATAAAATTGTAGCCGTTTTACCTTCTGGAGATCGCCGTCGTTTGCAGTAGTTCAGTTATACAGATACCATAAAGGTTATACAAATAATAATCCGCGTGAGTCTTGTTAGGATAAAATAATACATTTTAATTTTTGAGAGAAGATGTTTACTCCACGAGAAGTTTGCCAAATGCCATGTTCAAAAATATGAAATCGCAATCAAAATAAGTTAACAAACAACAAACAGAAAAATATGCACAAAATAGGAATCGAACATATTCTATCCAATTCCGACCCTGTCCATTACGCACTCCTAATATCCATCGGTCATCTTCATAATGAGTGGGATACAAACAAGTTATTGACAGCTAACGCAGAAATTTGAGCCATGGGTCGCTATAGAAACCGACCGTAAAGGGTCTTAAAGCGGCAAAGTACAGTAAAGTACCGTAATCTTCGACTATTGTACTCCGCCCCTTCCTCTGGCAAGCGGACGGTGCGAGCTTAGCCTAAGAAATAATGGGATTCTCTGCAGATTTAGGAATCGTGTTATCAGATATTAGTATTACACGGTTTTGATTTAAAAAAAATCAGATTATATATTGCTAGCTAGTCAATAAAACTAGCTAGCAATATATCCCAAATTGTACGCTAATAATACAAATCTAATGTACTTGGTAGGCCGACGAAGGTAGGAAAGCATGTTTTTATTTGATTTATTGTAACGCCTCGAAAAACATAAATATGTAAATTTTCTAAAGTTTCAATAACTAGCTCACTTGGCTAGTTTTGGAAAGTTGTGTACTGAGTTTCATGACGCTGTGTCTTTGGTCTGGACGGGGCGAACGAAAAGGTGGTGGAGTGCGCATGAACTTTGAACGACGCCCGACGCCGCTAGGGGCTTCGGATAAATGAATCAGAATTAAAAACCCTACAAACTGTAAAATTGCATGTTTCCTGCAGAATATGCATGGTAAAAGGCCGCCATCGGCCGGACTATAGACCGGACTATGTGTCCGAATCACCTCACACTATGTTGGTCACATAGCTGGCAAGAAAATACGTATATGTCGAGAATCGAAATAATTTCTTGTCTCCATTCATACGTCTAGAGCCTTTATGGAACACAACCATAAATGCGGAGGTCCACGTTAAAGCATGCGAGTTGAATCAGACCAGTGTAAAGCTACCTCAGAAAACAGAACAGTGATATTTAAAAAAAACAAACAATTATCGTCCAAATTTCATTTTTTTGGTGAATAAACTAAGGTTAGATCCAATTGAGACTTGAAATTGTGAGTCAAAATTTATTTTAACTATCCATTGATTTTTTTTCCTGTTTCGAGTTTCCTGACCCTGTTATAACAGTCTAAAACGATATTGGTGGAAGAGTGCATCTTAACTTAAAACGACGCCCGAAGACGCTAGGGGCGTCGGATTTTTCCTTGACCTCTACAAAATATATTAATCAGATTCAGAAATCAAAGCTCTACAGGCTTTACTCATTAAGCAACCTAAGAAGGGATCGGTAATGATCGGCCAGTTATTAACACTGTTATGTTTAGATGTCGGTGGACTGTGAAGCTATAAATTGACGTAGACTAGAGACTCTTGTTTCGCACAGCAAGTCGGTGACAATTCACCGACTGAGTTGTCCCTGTATTTCAGTCAATGCCCCTCACGATAGGCAGCCAATGTACCTTTGGAGAACGACCAGCATGCTAGAACGATCCGGCATCGTTGCCAGGCCTGGGCATGCGCAGTAGAATAAACTCGGTGTTTTGGAGACTCGGTCTATTGCAAACTCGGCCTTTTGAACACTCGGTCTATTGCGCACCCAGCGTCTGAATCACGGGGTGGACTCGGCTTTTTGTAGACTCGGCCTTTTGTAAACTCGGCCTTTTGTAGACTCGGTCTATCTGACTCTCGGTGTTTTGTAATCTCGGCCTTTTGACGACTCGGTCTTTTCATCACGCGACTCAGTTTTTTGGAGACTCGGTCATTTGAAGACTCGGCCTTTTGAACACTCGGCCTTTTGGAGACTCGGTCTATTTGACACTCGGTGTTTTAGCTCAAATACTCGGTCTTTTGCAAACTCGGCCTTTTGCAAACTCGGCCTATTGGGACGCTCTCTATGCGATATGAAGGTAAACACCAAATCTTTAAGAGACATGCTGCAAATGTTTGCAACTTTATAAATCCTCCACATACACTGGCAAGGATGCACCAGTTAAGCCAGTGTGCTGTATGGGGCAGAAAAAATTACTGGGCAGAAAAAATAAAGTGCAGCAAAGGCATGACAGTAGCTGTCTCATCTTGTCTCGATCATCCCCACTTTGTTTCCCTTGGGTATGACATGACGGCCCAGATATTTCAATCACCCTCTGTTGTAGTTGGAGGCGTTGAGTTTCGAAAGGGATTCCCCTTCGAGGCTAGCACCTTATCGTGGTGAAGGGGTTTGCGCGGCCCGATGATCCGACAGGCCATGCCGGCGGGAGGTGTTACTCCCGGCAAGGTCTCCTATGCCGGACAGGCTGTCGGTGAGGGTCCAGACTAAGACTAGCCCACCCCGTCGTTGTCGCGGGACCCGGACTTTGGTCGAGGGAGGATCTGGCTGTCTTTCCCTCCCCACCTTTCATTTCACCATCTTTTCTTCATCTTCCTTCTTACTTCATTTCTTTTGCCGCCTCCCGAACCCACCGTCTGTCTTCTGCGACAGCGGCGGGGTTCCCCCCCATTGACGACCCGGCTACCAACATGGATTCGAATTGGTCGACTATCGGTCGTTGTAAGTTCCAGCGATGTCTGGTGACTGGTGACCTGCACAGGGAGTCCTCGAGCCTTACCTTATTGCTGTCTCTTATCTATCCTACACTCTCCTGTCTTCACTTCCGGCCGACCCCTTGTGCAGGTCTAAACGCTTACCTGCGTGTTTGCCGTGCGCAGTGACCTGCACGGGCGGAAAAGATTTTCTTGGGGGTTGAGGGGCAATTGTCTGGTTATTATAGACAATTGTCCCAACACACCCCTTTAGTTTCTGCTTCGCCCAAAACAGGAGGCTGGGGGCTAATCCACCCCCAGTCAATCGGCTCGCCTGGAGTTGTATAGCTTCACGCGTGGATGAGGAGGGGGGCACCGGTGGCGTGATGGGTGTTGCTGGGCCCCACCAGTTGCGGTCACTCGCGACTGCCGGTGCCTCCTGACTATATCCCCCGGACAACCCCGGCGTCCCAGTGGGACGTCCCCCTGGTTGGGCTCCGTGGTGGGCAGGGCTCCGGGGGACGAAATGACTCCATTTATATGGAAACTAAAAACCAAACTCCCCCCCTTAACCCGAAGAAACGCCTTCGTCCTCTTTTGGAGGACAATATTTTGTTGAAGGATGTGGTGGCTCCCAGGAGTGTGGAGCCACTCTTTCTTATTATAAAACTAAATAGCGGAAAATCTTTTAGGACCGTCTCTCCTTTTGCACAAAAGCGCGATTTGTTGCTCTTGACTGGCGAAGTCAAGAGCTCGAAATGTTGCGAGATGGATCGCTGCTAGTGGAGGTAACTAACAGTGAGCAGTCACTAAAACTGCAATCGGCAACATCTTTTGACACCATGCCGATCACAGTGACTGCTCACAGATCCTTAAACACCTCTAAGGGAGTTATTTTCAGTTTCGACCTTCAGGACATCCCGACTGAAGAGCTGAAAAAAGAGCTTATAAGCCAAGGTGTGATCGATGTGTATCGTGTGATGAGTAAGAAGACCGGTGACTTGAAGCCAACACCATTACTCATCCTGACCTTCGGCACACCTAAACTCCCAGAGTGTATCTTTGCTGGTTACCTACGTCTGCCTGTGCGACCGCACATTCCCAATCCTCTGCGGTGCTTCACCTGCCAGATGTTCGGCCACTCCAGCTTCGATTGCAAGCGGAAGCCCATCTGTGGGAAGTGCGCCAAAGAGGACCACGAGACGGACGCGTGCAGCAACAGCTTTCACTGTGCTAACTGCTCGGCAGCCCACCCTGTGTGGTCCCGCGACTGCCTACAGTGGAAGTTGGAGCGTAAAATCGTGGAAATAAAGACAATCGAAAACATTTCTCTGTTCGAAGCACGAAAACGCTTCAACACTCAGAATGGCCTCGGCTCAAAGACATTTGCCAAAGCCGTGGACTCGGGCGCGGCTGTCTCGGCGGAGACGGCTCGTTTGCAGGCCATGGTAGAAAAACAGCTGCAACTCTCCGCCGAGCAGGCTAAGCGCCACGAGGAGATGGAAGAACGCCACCGGCAAGAGATCGAGGCCATGAAGAGAGACCTAGAAGCTAAGAACAGAGAAATTGAATCGCTTAGACAGCAAATAACCGAACTCCACGAGAGCCGTACGCTCCAGCTGCACGCTTCCAAGGGAAGGCAGACTGAGGCCAGCACCTCGAGGAAGGCGAGGGAAATCATCACCTTCCTTCCCAACACCACCGGTAGCTCCACGTCCACCTCCCTGTCTACCAGGAAGGATGGAATGGAGGTAGACCCTACCGACACGTCGCCGAACAACTGGCAGACGGTGAAGGGAAAGGAGAAGGAGAAGGTGAAAGAGAAGGGAAAATCCTAAGTCCAACAAAATGCCAGACATCATTCAGTGGAATCTGAGAGGATTCAATACGAGAGCACCCGAAGTCAGACAACTTGTTTCGTCAAAAAGCCCCCTTGTCTGTTGCTTCCAGGAAACTCACCTGAAGCCATCAGACAAGCCACTCCTGAAGGGCTATGACTTCTATCGTTTTGACTTCACAGGTGGACAGAGAGCTCAGGGGGGAGTTGCAACGGCCGTCCACAACAGTATCCACTCGGAGACTGTTGTGCTGACCAGCACCCTCCAGGCCGTGGCTGTGAAGGTTTTCCTTCCCAGCCCCCTATACATCTGCAACATCTACCTCCCCCCTGATAGTGTCGTTACCCAGCAATCCATCGACCATCTCATGGACCAGTTACCTCTACCCTTTCTTTTGGTTGGTGATTTCAACGCTCACAACCCCCTGTGGGGTAGTCTCAGCACCAATCAGAAAGGTACACTGGTGGAAGACACTATCAGGCTTCGCAATGTGGTCCTGTTGAATAACGGCAGTAACACCCACTTTACTGCATCAACAGGATCACTCTCTGCGATTGACCTGACTCTCTGTTCACCCTCCCTCGCTCTTGACACTGAATGGTCTGTGCACGACGATTTATGTGGAAGTGACCACTTCCCTATTTTCATTAAATCGTCGAGGATCCCTTCTCTACCACCCAGACACCCAAAGTGGATTCTAAGACGGGCTGACTGGTCACTTTTCAGTGATCTTGCCACTTTCGATGAGGCTGTCCCCGAGGATATCGATTCTCACGTGGACGGCTTCACGGAGGTGGTAATTCATGCAGCCGAGAATTCCATTCCGCGGTCGTCTGAAAAACCCTACCGTCTCCCCGTCCCGTGGTTCACTTGTGAATGCAAGTTTGCCATCAGGGCGAGACGGAGGGCCCTCTCCTTCTTCATGTCGCATCCGACCCAAGAAAACCTGATCGCCTTCAAGAGATCAAGAGCTAAGGCTCGGAGAATAATCACTGAGGCCAAGAGAGTGTCGTGGCGGACCTACGTGTCGACCATCACGGCCCGCACGCCGTCGTCCAGGGTATGGGACAAGGTTCGGAAGTTGTCTGGCAGATCAACTTTCCGTCCCATATCCGGACTGATGCGTGACGGGCTGTTGCAGTCCACGGGCCCGGCCATCGCCGACACTCTTGGTTCTCAGTTCTCGAAAGTCTCTAGCTCAGAGAATTACACCGCATCCTTCAAGCGGGTCAAGCAGGTAGCCGAGCAGCAAGGTCTTGTCTTCCGAAGTAAGAACCAGGAAACTTACAACCTGCCCTTCAGCGACTGGGAGCTGGACTCCGCGCTAAGAGCCGCCAACGACACTTCACCTGGCATCGATATGATCCATTACCAGATGATCAAACATCTGAGTAAAAGCTCACGATCATACATGCTTCGGATGTTGAACAGAGTCTGGCTCGAGGACAGTTTCCCAGCTCGTTGGAGGGTGGCGATTGTCATCCCCATCCTGAAGCCGGGCAAAGACAAGACTGATGCTGCTAGCTACCGCCCAATTGCCCTTACAAGCTGCCTATGCAAGATCTTGGAGCGAATGATCAACGCTAGGCTTATGTGGCATTTGGAGAAGAACGGCCTACTCTGTGCGGAGCAGTCTGGTTTCAGGCGAAACCGCTCCGTCACAGATAACTTGACCCAGCTTGAAGGATTGATCCAGGACAGTTTCCTCACAAGGAAACACCTGATCGCGGTGTTTTTCGATCTGGAGAAGGCGTACGACACGACGTGGAAGTACGGCATTTTACAGACCATCCACAAGTGGGGTATTCGTGGCCACTTGCCCCACTTTGTGCAGAACTTCATGGCTGATAGGTCTTTCCACGTTCGTGTCGGAAACACTCTCTCGTCGGCTTTCGATCAAGAGAACGGAGTGCCGCAGGGCTGTGTCCTCAGTGTTACCCTGTTTGCGATCGCCATCAACTCCATCACGACGTGCATTCGAACTCCGGTTCGTGCATCGCTCTACGTTGATGATTTGGCGATCTTCCACCAAACAGGGAACCTGAACTCGGCTCAGCGGCAGCTCCAGCTAACGATCAACCGATTGGAGAGTTGGGCGGATCGACATGGCTTCAGATTCTCTTCGTCGAAAACAACATGCATGCATTTCAGTCGCCATCGTCTATTTCATCCTCATCCTGTCTTGACGTTGGCAAACCAGGTGCTGCCTTTCTCAGAGTCAACCCGCTTCCTCGGAATGGTATTTGACGAGAAGCTCACCTGGTTACCACATCTCCGTCAACTCAAAGACAAGTGCTTGAAGGCAATGAACATCCTGAAGATCTTGAGCGGTACCTCCTGGGGAGCCGACAGAACGTCCATGCTCCGCCTCTACCGCTCTCTCATAAGATCTAAATTAGACTTTGGCTGCACTGTTTATGCATCGGCGAGGAAATCGTATATCGGCATCCTGGATCCAGTGCACAACGCTGGTATCAGGTTGTGTACTGGCGCGTTTCGCACAAGTCCTATCGTCAGTCTGCATTGTGAGGCCGGGGAGGCTCCGCTTAAGATCAGGCGTGACTACCTCCTTGCCAGCTACGTAGCCAAGCTACGTGGCATGCCAAAACACCCGGCATACAGGTCTGTGTTCGCTCCGCCAAATGTTGTTCTTTACAACACCAGGCAAAAAGCAACCAGACCTGTTGGCATCAGAGCAAAAGAGCTCCTGGCCGCATTTGGAATGGACCTACCACCTGTCCTTCCTGTCGGAATCGGTCGTGTGGCTCCCTGGACAACATCCCAGCCTGTGTGCCTGATGCAACTCGCTCAGCACACCAAGGCCCAGACGAGCCCGGCCGTTTTCCGACAGCTGTTCTTCAGCATTTGCGACCAGTACTCACAATACAGCAGGATCTACACTGACGGATCAAAGGACAATGAGTCTGTGGGGTGTGCCTTTGTCATCGACAACACAAGCGTGTGCTTTAAGCTCAGCCCTCTCTGTAGTGTCTATACAGCAGAGTTGTTTGCGATTCTCAAGGCCCTTGAACATATCAAGCGTGCCAATCGCAAACAATTTCTTGTCTGTTCCGACTCTCTGAGCTCCCTCCAAGCACTTTGTCAGGCATTCCCCACGGACCATCTTGTGCAAACCATCCAGGCTAAGCTTGGCGAACTGTGCTTGGTCGGCATAGAAGTGTTGCTCTGTTGGCTTCCAGGCCATGCAGGAATTGCTGGCAATGAGATGGCCGACAGAGCAGCCAAAGACGCCACAAGAAAAGCCGATGTTGACTTCACAGTTGTCCCTGTTAGCGATCTTAAAGCCGCCTTCAGGGCCGAAACAAAGAAGTGCTGGCAAGCGACATGGGACACTGTGCAAGTCAACAAACTGAAGCCCATCAAGGCAACTATCGACCCCTGGCAATCTTCTGCCCGACACACTCGACGCGAGGAGGTTGTAACAACGAGGTTGCGCATCGGTCATAGCCCGCTCACTCACGTCTTCATCCTGAAGCGCGAAGAGCCACCGATGTGCACCTCCTGTGATCAGCCTCTCTCGATTAAACATCTCCTTGTCGAGTGTGCCGTTCACAGGCAACTGCGCAACCACCTGCAGATTCCCGGAAGTTTGCCAGAGGCGTTGGGAGACAACGCCGTGTCGATAGATCGAGTCATTCGATTTTTAATTCAAACTGACTTTTTTAAACTTATCTAGTTTTTAGTAAGTTTTTAAAGCAGTTGATGTTCCAGGCGCAAGTATTTATAAAAACTGCGTCTGGACATGACAACTGGTTTTTTAGCATTGTTTTTATTGCTTTTTAACTATTGACAATATTTTACACATCTAACTTGACTCAATTTTATTTGTTTTTAGTTGGAGAGTTGTTTTTTATTGTCTTTGTTGTCTTTTTATTTTTAAATTAAGACTGCTATTTTATAAACTGATCTAGTTTAGATAAGTTTTTAAATCAGTCTTTTCCTGGCGCAAGTATTTATAAAGAATGCGTCAGGAAATGAAAACTAGTTTTTAATCTAGTTTTTCATTGCTTTTTAACCCATGACAATTTTTTATCAAACTGATCAATAGAGTTATCTATTTGTTTTTAGTTGAAAAATTTTTGTCATTGTTTTATTTTAAAAATCTGACCGGCGCAAATAGCCATAGTTGCTGACGCGCCGTAAAACCCACAATTCATTCATTCATTCATTCATTCGAAAGGGATTGTTTGTTGTTAAGGATGATGGCCATCTAAGTGTTCGGGGTCTTCCACAATTCGGGGTCATCAAAGAAATTTTGATTTTAAACTATGGCGTTGATGGAACGTCAGTGATGTTTACCATTGAAGTATGGAGGACAGAGAGATTGGTAGCAAAGCTCAACTCATACTTAGTGACACGGAAACTAGGGCGCCCAGTAGCAACAATTAATGCTGATAGCCTCCCATATCCAATCCCAATTGTTAGTTGGAATGAGTATAGCACGGGAAGAGATTACTTGAGTCTGCGACACGTCGTGTAAAAGAACTGGAGGTAAAATGACATTTATTGGTAATGGTTTAAATGTATTTACTTGTATATTTAAATATATATTTGTCTTGGGATATCTTATGAGGTGGATTTATAGGATAATTATTGAAATTTACCTCGGTACAGTGTGTTATGAAAGTTAAGCTGCATTGCGTTACCTAATATGTATTTATCTGTATTTCAGAGGAAGATGTGGATGGCGAAGCGTTTGTTCTTCTCAACGAGAATAATTTGAAAGAGCTTGGCTTTGGAATGGGTCTACGGGTGAGACTATTGAAAAGAATAAAAAAGATCCAAGAAAAACATCTTCCTCTTGGCGAGTTTGACTGTGACGTCCTAACTAATTTGCCACCTACTGCTCGTGTCGTTTTGCCATCAGAAGTGCAATCAGAACCAGAGGTGATAAAATAGATACATTTATCCTTTTGAAAAGTTTATTTATTAGTATGACTGATATTTTGACTAGGTAGGTAGGTACCTAGTCGCTTTGAATACCAAACTTGTATATCTTTAGGAGGAATCCACCTCATCGAATGTTGGAGCAAATCCTGAACCTGTCCGTAAATCATCATCTGCAAGGCCTCGAACTGCTTCATCATTGGTAGTAAATTTAGAAACAATTTTTCTTCTTCCAAAGCAACACCGTTTTGACAGTGACTTCTAATTCCCAAAATTGCTCTTCACAGGGATTCGGTGTGCGTGATACGCTCTTGGCACATTCAGATGGGGCCGAGCTGGTGCGTCTTTTAGATCAGACATCAAACCGAGCATTTTTGGAGAGGCCAAAAAGAATCACCCTTTGCAGGATATTGGCCAAAAAGCTGACTGAAGCTTGTGGGTTGTAAGCTGCTACAGATTATAATTTAAATTTAAATGAAATAATATTTTGTAATACCTTCTTTAATATAGAAATGCCAGTTTTATGAGCATGTTTTTGCTTGAAGATGTGCATCTTTACTCTGTTACTGCTTCAGGTATCCGCCACCTTTAAAAAAAGAAGAGCTGGCCAAGGAGATTGTCTTGGAGTTCCCATGCCTGAGGGCTACATCCCGTCCAGGAACTGAAGGACATGTGAGTTTGTATTCTCTTTTTGTTCTGCATTAAGTCCAGTTTAGGCACCATGCACTCCATAGCACCATAGACTCCGTAATACTTATTGTGGGCCAAGCAAACTTTCAACTCAAAGCTGAAAAAAAGCAGTTGCTGTGATTGAGTGTCCCAACTTAAAGCTGCCACGTTTTTTAATAACATCTGTCGAGCAGATTCCTCTTATCAGCCCTTAAGTCGAGAAGAATTATATACAATTCATCTTATAGCAGCATTATTGCTGGTTTTTTGATACGTAACCTACTGACCTTTCTATATCTAGGAGCACTTTTACTCGAAATTATCGCACAACGGCTTCTTGGAGAGCATTTTCAAGTCATTACACCGCACGTTGACGCCTACTAAAAGAATGTATAGAAAGAGGAAATCAACTGATCAAGCCACAGTGACTAGCCCCTCAGCTGCCCAGGCATCGGGCGAGGAGGACAGCTGTGCTCGTCAAGACGAGATACGGGAAATGGTAATGGCCAACAAATGCTCCACCATCAATTAAACTTTTACAATTCCCAATTACATCAATCACAATTACAAGGATTATGTAAAGAGCTGGGTGAACCTATCAAATCATTTGTAGTACCCTCAATCATCATTGGCATGGCAGGGCCTGGCGAAAATGTCAGCAAATGCCAAGGGCCTTTTTAGGATACAAAAAAATCAACCCAGAGCAAAATTGGATACTCCAATAACATTGTTATTACATATGTAATTTTTTTATGATAATGAATAATGATATTCAGTGGTTCTTACTTCTTATACTCCATAATTGTTTGAACTACTTTGTTAATCATTTGATTTGAAACCCTACATACTTATACTTTTATTAGGTTGCATCCATGCGATTTATGAACCCAACGCAAGCAAACAAGAACAGGATTGTCCAGGCGCTAGTCGACACGTTCCCATCGAGGCGAGCAGTAATTAAAAAGGATCAGCTGACTGTTACGTCTATCCTGAACATTTACCCAAAGCTAACTGCTTTTGATGGAGACATGGTGAGCAAACACATGTTGGCTTAGAAAGAAAGTACATAGTGTAATAAACGGCACTTTCTTGTCTTGATGGCCGATCATAATCTCTATTATTTGCAAACGTTCATCCGATCTCATCGACCTCTTGTCAAATACTTCTGTAAAACAACATATCCATCTCACATTTTCACTTCTTCTGTCTTTGATTCTAACCTCAAGACTCTGTTCCAAGGCAAATTGCATTTCTGAATTATATTGTCCCTGTTGAATCAAGAAATTTAGGAGTGTTTTTATGGAACTGTTTTCTTATTTTAGATTGACCAGGAGTTTATATTAATGTTCCCCAACTACAGCAACTTCTTGGGGAAGATTGTAAACTATTATAAGCCCAGGATACTAGAAAGGGCAAGGCAGAGAGGCTCCTAGAATATTTAATCTTTCAACTACTATTTAGTGTTAGTAAACAATGTAATGATCACAAATCAAATCACACTTACCCCATAGGTGTCAAATAGGTTGCAAAGTGTGATAGCTCCAGATTTGAATCCATGTATAAAAATTTAAATTAAAAATATATATTTTATTAAAGAGTGGTGTATTCTCTTATTGCAACTAGATATTTTTATTTTACATAGTCTTGTTTTCAAGGATCACGGTAAATACTGCGGGTTTGGTTGCAGAATTCCTTTTTTCTATTGTTAGCCTGCGTTATTGTACCGGCTGCCCCGTCCATCGGTTCGCTCAGCGCGTGCGCTGGCGTAACGCAGGTATTGATACTGCAGCCAGTGCGCAGGTCGCACCGGCTGCCCCGTCCAACGGTTCGTTCAGCGCGTGCGCTGGCATAACGCAGGTATTGATACTGCAGCCAGTGCGCAGGTCGCACCGGCTGCCCCGTCCAACGGTTCGTTCAGCGAGTGCGCTGGCGTAACGCAGGTATTGATACTGCAGCCAGTGCGCAGGTCGCACCGGCTGCCCCGTCCAACGGTTCGTTCAGCGCGTGCGCTGGCATAACGCAGGTATTGATACTGCAGCCAGTGCGCAGGTCGCACCGGCTGCCCCGTCCAACGGTTCGCTCAGCGAGTGCGCTGGCGTACCGCGGTCGGTGCGCGGGTCGTGGAACCCTAACCTCAAATTAGCTCCCTGTCATTCATTCAAATGAAATCTTGTTTAGCGCTTCCTAACTTCCAGCCAATCACGAGGCAGAGCAGTTCCAAGTGAATCATTCACACACAAATCCTGTGTGAACCATTCACTTGAGGCTGAGTGAAGATAGTACGACATATTTGGTGCCAATCATTCACTTGGTTTTAAGTTAACTTCACTCACGGCCAAGTGAAGTTTTCTGAGTGTGTAGGAAAACACAACTTAGTAATGATGATGATTATTACACGCTATGAGTAATTGCATTTAGGAATAAATTCACACAAATACTTCGTAATGATACTTCATACGTTTATTACATCGAAGAATTACAGAATGCGTGTGGCCGTTGTTAGGTTACGAAGAATTGATAATGTGCGTGAGTGGCTGTGTGAGGAATGGCTCGAAACCTTTTAGTACGTTGCATGGGATTCCATCTTCCCACGCTGATTTTTAACAATCACCTTCTTCATTATTTCGTGATGTTCCTTATCGCTGATTGGTGCTAAGAATATCACCATACTGGCTTCTTCAGCTGGTTTATATTTCGTGGATGTGTCCCTCGGGGGGCACAAGTTTATCCCCGACACTGTCTCATGTACAGAGGTGAAGAGGAAGTGGGGAGTTGGACCAAAATGAAAAACATCAACACAACTAAGTTCGCCGACCTGACATTTGTAAAACTCTCGCCAGGGAAACTAAAGGCTGAAAAACAACCCCTCAAAACAAGTGAGTTATAAAAACTACACTTCAACGCACAGTGTCTGATTTGCCTTGATTGTGGGTGTTCAGCTGACGGGTGTCGAAGACGGGGCCGACGACCCAGCCGCAACCAGTACAGAAACGACCAAAGATGCCGCACTTATAACATTTAGGGGTTTATTTTGTTCACTTTGGGGAAGAAATTTGAAGAAGAAATTTGAGTTTTTTAACCACTATGATCCAAGGGTGGATGAAAGTTTGAATACCATTGTCAAATAAAATTGCATGTGTTAAAAGTAATGTGATTTTTCTCAGGCCCAGCATCACAAAAGACGGGGGGTTTTGCGAGCTGTGGGTTTTGGATTTAGATTGGCGGCAGAAATTCTTTTTTAAACGTATAGGGAACCTATTTGCGTCGGTTTTTCGCATTGAACAAAGGGGGTGCCATAGGGACTTGAGACCCTTTTGGGACTTCTGATGAGAACGAAGGCAGGCTCGAGGGAACAGATGTCGACAGATGTCGAGAACTTAATTGGCTTGTTCATAGTGAGAGGATCCAAAGTCAATAAAATGAATGAAAAATCCAATGACTCTTGTCAATTCAAGAACCTAATCAGGAGCTCTGAGAAATATTTCCTCGTCCAATCACTATACACCTTGTTATCGTTACCAGTTTCTGTATAAGGGCCTACGGCCTACTACTACTTAGCGCAGCTGTTTAATTATAAATGCGGTAGTAGAGATACCATTTCCAACCGATTTCAGTCAAAATTCTATTGTATAGGAAGACCTAATGTATAATTTGACAGGTTCTGTTCTAGATATTATTTCTAAGTATTTCAAATTCATTGGTTCAAGGAGGCAGAGGAAAAGTAAACAACATAATTGCCTGCTCATTTCACCATTAATTAATTACTTATTTACTGGTTATTAAACTATCGCAGCGCAATAGCAAATATTTAATCATTCAAAATTCTTCATTTGAATGTCAGAAACAATGATGAGTGTAAATTTCTACTAGGCTATGCGAACACTCATATAATCGTGTTGTGGATGAGCGTAATATTTACGCTCACCCACAACGCGATAATATTGCGCGTGCGCATAGCCTAGAGGCTTTTATGATCAATTTATAATGTTCGGTGTTTACTAAGCAGCTTTTCAATGACATTCGTTACCTGGAAATTTCATGATGAAATTATTTGAATATTTCAAAAAGTAAAAATCGATTTTAAGAAAAACTAATCAATTGATTTGCTTGAAATTAACACAGTATCTCCTTTTTACGATCTTTAATGCACACAGTAAATTTTGTTAAAATCGGTTGAAGATAAAGTTGCTTTAGTTGCAAAAAACTGCAGAAATGCTTAAAAAGTGACATAAAAGTGACATTATCAAGAAAACTGCTAAGCGCAAAACAATGAAATTTGTACACACACATCAATTCGTGAGGGTCAACATATCTAGAAAGTTTCGTAAAATTATATTCAGATTCTTGGCCTCCAGAGTGCAAAACGTGTTTTGCAAAAACTGAAAAATTTCGTAAAAACTTAATAACATAAAATTTACTCGTCCGAATTGCTTCAAAAACGTGGCAGATCTAAGTTCAGAGAAAACGAAGGTTCACCGAAATTTTCATCAAAATCCGTTTTGGCGTTTGGCCGGAATCGTGCGAACAAACACACAAAAAAAAAAAAAAAAAAAAAAAAAAAAAAAAAAAACATTCCGGATTTTTTTAGCAGTAAAGTGTAATTGAAGATTTCGCTTCACTCGCTACGCTCGTTACGCTCATCAATAACCTCAAGTTTTGACACGGCATGTTGCTAGGATACGGAGCTCGGATCATCGCTTTACCTTCGCAATCACTGCTGTAAAGATACTTTACGCTGATGATGCTGCGCTAAAAATGGAAAAGAGCAGCTCTGCAATAAACTGAGGACTGAATCACTTCACCATCGAGGAATAAAGAGCGAATTGGTAAACCAATTTGTTACTGCTCACCTGCCCCGGCGGGCTAATAATCGGAGAGGGCTAGGGTTAGACGTATGGGCACAAATAACCGGATAATTAGGGCGCCATGTGTTTTTAATACAGAAAAATAAACAAAATCCACAAAGTTCTTCAAGCCGTTAAAAACACAAAAACCGGCAGCAAAAAAATTTAAAATTCTCAAAAATAAATCAGGAACAACGACAAGTGATTGCAATTGGCGCCTGCGCACACGCGACTCCCGAATTTGCATCCACTCGTACGACTCGCTTCAAACACCGTGATCGGCGAACTGATTGCTCATGGTCCATGGTACCTGGCTCCAGCCTTAGATTAACAGCGACCCCTACCAGTGAATCTTCATATCAAACCGACCGTGACAAATTATTCCCCTATTACCAATTATCTCCAAAACAGCCGACAGAACTTATGCAAATATGCGAGCCGCTCGCAATGCACACAGAAACACGGGAGCGACTTCACAGAGTTCAGCAAATACACATACAAAGCGCTGCGAAGCCGGAACCATCTCGGTGTACCGAGTCGCCGAAACGGGCTTTGAGAACGCGGCATCACCCACGTGCTCCAAACAACAGGTTGATTTAGTGTTGGATCATCGATAGACACAGAACAAGATATTCTTCATTGTAGAATTGTAAATATCTTGGCGTAATCTTAATTAATTTATATGCTCGACTGGATAAATCATACAGAAAGTGTAGTCAAAAAAACTTTATATTGTCTAAACTTTGTGATGAGGAATATTCGGTGTAGTAGTGAATTTAAATTATAATAATTATTAATAATTATTATAATTATTATATTATTATAATTTCAATCATTTTAGAAATTAAATTAAGATGCAAGAATATGGGAAAGAGAAGATTTGGATTTTTAGAGAAGGGAGTTGAAGAATGGAACAAATTGAAGATTGAAGAAAAAAATTTAAAAGACACAAACGTATTTAGAAAATTATGTTCAAATTAGTAAATAATGTCAGAAAAAATGAGAAAACTCAGAAAAAGTAGGCTAAAATGTTTACAAATCTGTTTTAAATAAATAATAGTAGTGTTGAGGTGCATCGAATGGCGTGTGAGTCGATTGTACGACCCGTTATGGAATAGCCAGCATCGCTGGGAGTCCGACCGACAAGGACACATCAGAGACCCGATGGAAACAGTACCTACACCGTGGGGCGGTCAGAAAGGCAGGGGCAAGACACAGCCCTTCAGACATGATGCTAGGCACGGGGTGGGAAACCTTGGAACATTCACCAACAACTCTCCAACCAGCAGGGTGATCACGATCATCGTTACGACAGCCACGAAAGTACAAAGCGATGAGAAGAATACTTAGAGAGAATTGATTCACTCCCATTAGATAAACGTCTGAAACGTTATCATGGTTGAATGTCAAACAAAGAATTGTACTAAACACTCCAACTCTAATTTATAAAATATGCAAAGGAATTACCCGTAGTTATCCGACAGTAAACATTAAACGTAACAACCTCCTCAAGAGCGCAGCAAAGAAGGCACGGGATTCCTCGTTGCAGGCACCCCTCATTGAACCGGGCCGCGTCCCAAGACGGAAATTAAGTTAACATTTAAGAACTGAACTCATGGGTGAGACCATAAACCATACGCTGCCTGAAACCATGGTGAAAAGTATTTACAGCCCACCGTGACAGTTACCAGTGCAGGCACGGTTCCTTGGGATGCAGGCACGGTCCCCGGGAGTGTAGTCCCGGCCCACGGAGTGTAGTCCCAGCCCATCGGAGTGCAGTCCCAGCCCACGGAGTGTAGTCCCGGCCCATCGGAGTGTAGTCCCGGCCCACGGAGTGTAGTCCCAGCCCACGGAGTGTAGTCCCGGCCCATCGGAGTGTAGTCCCGGCCCACGGAGTGTAGTCCCAGCCCATTGGAGTGCAGTCCCAGCCCATCGGAGTGTAGTCCCAGCCCATTGGAGTGCAGTCCCAGCCCATCGGAGTGCAGTCCCAGCCCATCGGAGTGCAGTCCCAGCCCACGGAGTGTAGTCCCAGCCCATCGGAGTGCAGTCCCAGCCCATCGGAGTGCAGTCCCAGCCCATCGGAGTGTAGTCCCGGCCCACGGAGTGTAGTCCCAGCACACGGAGTGTAGTCACAGCCCACGGAGTGTAGTCCCAGCCCATTGGAGTGCAGTCCCAGCCCATCGGAGTGTAGTCCCAGCCCATCGGAGTGTAGTCACAGCCCACGGAGTGTAGTCACAGCCCACGGAGTGTAGTCCCAGCCCATTGGAGTGCAGTCCCAGCCCATCGGAGTGTAGTCCCAGCCCATCGGAGTGTAGTCCCAGCCCACGGAGTGTAGTCCCAGCCCACGGAGTGTAGTCTCGGCCCACGGAGTGTAGTCCCAGCCCATCGGAGTGCAGTCCCAGCCCACGGAGTGTAGTCCCAGCCCATCGGAGTGTAGTCCCGGCCCACGGAGTGTAGTCCCAGCCCATCGGAGTGCAGTCCCAGCCCATCGGAGTGTAGTCCCAGCCCACGGAGTGTAGTCCCGGCCCATCAAAGTGTAGTCCCAGCCCATCGGAGTGCAGTCCCAGCACACGGAGTGTAGTCCCAGCACACGGAGTGTAGTCCCAGCCCACGGAGTGTAGTCCCAGCCCATCGGAGTGTAGTCCCAGCCCATCGGAGTGCAGTCCCAGCCCACGGAGTGTAGTCCCAGCCCACGGAGTGTAGTCCCAGCCCTTTGGAGTGTAGTCCCAGCCCATCGGAGTGCAGTCCCAGCACACGGAGTGTAGTCCCAGCCCACGGAGTGTAGTCCCAGCCCTTTGGAGTGTAGTCCCAGCCCATCGGAGTGCAGTCCCAGCACACGGAGTGTAGTCCCAGCCCTTTGGAGTGTAGTCCCAGCCCACGGAGTGTAGTCCCAGCCCACGGAGTGTAGTCCCAGCCCTTTGGAGTGTAGTCCAAGCCCATCAGAGTGCAGTCCCAGCCCATCGGAGTTCAGTCCCAGCCCATCGGAGTGCAGTCCCAGCCCATCGGAGTGTAGTCCCAGCCCATCGGAGTGTAGTCCCAGCCCACGGAGTGTAGTCTCAGCCCATCGAAGTGTAGTCCCAGCCCATTGGAGTGCAGTCCCAGCACACGGAGTGTAGTCCAAGCCCATCAGAGTGCAGTCCCATCCCATCGGAGTGTAGTCCCAGCCCATCGGAGTGCAGTCCCAGCCCACGGAGTGTAGTCCCAGCCCATCGGAGTGTAGTCCCGGCCCACGGAGTGTAGTCCCAGCCCATCGGAGTGCAGTCCCAGCCCATCGGAGTGTAGTCCCAGCCCACGGAGTGTAGTCCCAGCCCATCGGAGTGTAGTCCCAGCCCATCGGAGTGCAGTCCCAGCCCACGGAGTGTAGTCCCAGCCCACGGAGTGTAGTCCCAGCCCTTTGGAGTGTAGTCCCAGCCCATCGGAGTGTAGTCCCAGCCCACGGAGTGTAGTCCCAGCCCATCGGAGTGCAGTCCCAGCCCACGGAGTGTAGTCCCAGCCCACGGAGTGTAGTCCCAGCCCTTTGGAGTGTAGTCCCAGCCCACGGAGTGTAGTCCCAGCCCACGGAGTGTAGTCCCAGCCCACGGAGTGTAGTCCCAGCCCTTTGGAGTGTAGTCCCAGCCCATCGGAGTGCAGTCCCAGCACACGGAGTGTAGTCCCAGCCCTTTGGAGTGTAGTCCCAGCCCACGGAGTGTAGTCCCAGCCCATCGGAGTGCAGTCCCAGCACACGGAGTGTAGTCCAAGCCCATCAGAGTGCAGTCCCATCCCATCGGAGTGTAGTCCCAGCCCATCAGAGTGCAGTCCCAGCCCATCGGAGTGTAGTCCCAGCCCATCGGAGTGTAGTCCCAGCCCACGGAGTGTAGTCTCAGCCCATCGAAGTGTAGTCCCAGCCCATTGGAGTGCAGTCCCAGCACACGGAGTGTAGTCCAAGCCCATCAGAGTGCAGTCCCATCCCATCGGAGTGTAGTCCCAGCCCATCGGAGTGCAGTCCCAGCCCACGGAGTGTAGTCCCAGCCCATCGGAGTGTAGTCCCGGCCCACGGAGTGTAGTCCCAGCCCATCGGAGTGCAGTCCCAGCCCATCGGAGTGTAGTCCCAGCCCACGGAGTGTAGTCCCAGCCCATCGGAGTGTAGTCCCAGCCCATCGGAGTGCAGTCCCAGCCCACGGAGTGTAGTCCCAGCCCACGGAGTGTAGTCCCAGCCCTTTGGAGTGTAGTCCCAGCCCATCGGAGTGTAGTCCCAGCCCACGGAGTGTAGTCCCAGCCCATCGGAGTGCAGTCCCAGCCCACGGAGTGTAGTCCCAGCCCACGGAGTGTAGTCCCAGCCCTTTGGAGTGTAGTCCCAGCCCACGGAGTGTAGTCCCAGCCCACGGAGTGTAGTCCCAGCCCTTTGGAGTGTAGTCCCAGCCCACGGAGTGTAGTCTCAGCCCACGGAGTGTAGTCCCAGCCCTTTGGAGTGTAGTCCAAGCCCATCAGAGTGCAGTCCCAGCCCATCGGAGTGCAGTCCCAGCCCATCGGAGTGTAGTCCCAGCCCACGGAGTGTAGTCCCAGCCCATCGGAGTGCAGTCCCAGCCCATTGGAGTGCAGTCCCAGCACACGGAGTGTAGTCCAAGCCCATCAGAGTGCAGTCCCATCCCATCGGAGTGTAGTCCCAGCCCATCGGAGTGTAGTCCCAGCCCATCGGAGTGCAGTCCCAGCCCACGGAGTGTAGTCTCAGCCCATCGGAGTGTAGTCCCAGCCCATCGGAGTGTAGTCCCAGCCCATCGGAGTGTAGTCCCAGCCCACGGAGTGTAGTCTCAGCCCATCGGAGTGCAGTCCCAGCCCATCGGAGTGCAGTCCAAGCCCATCAGAGTGCAGTCCCATCCCATCGGAGTGTAGTCCCAGCCCATCGGAGTGTAGTCCCAGCCCATCGGAGTGCAGTCCCAGCCCACGGAGTGTAGTCTCAGCCCATCGGAGTGTAGTCCCAGCCCATCGGAGTGTAGTCCCAGCCCATCGGAGTGCAGTCCCAGCCCACGGAGTGTAGTCTCAGCCCATCGGAGTGTAGTCCAAGCCCATCAGAGTGCAGTCCCATCCCATCGGAGTGTAGTCCCAGCCCACGGAGTGCAGTCCCAGCCCATCGGAGTGCAGTCCCAGCCCACGGAGTGTAGTCTCAGCCCATCGGAGTGTAGTCCCAGCCCATCGGAGTGTAGTCCCAGCCCATCGGAGTGCAGTCCCAGCCCACGGAGTGCAGTCCCAGCCCATCGGAGTGCAGTCCCAGCCCACGGAGTGTAGTCTCAGCCCATCGGAGTGTAGTCCCAGCCCATCGGAGTGTAGTCCCAGCCCATCGGAGTGCAGTCCCAGCCCATTGGCAGAATTCCCCCGTGAAAAGACACGGATCATTTGAAACAAGAAATTCTGTGAAGGTTCTGACATAAATAGATTGAAATATGTACCCATGAACACACGATAACCATAAAATCCGAGAGAACAAATACAGGGCTCACAACTGTTTTAGGGAGTAAAATAAGGGAGTTTAGAGACCATTTTCATGAAAAAAGAGACCAATTAGAGACCATTTTGAAAGCATGCCTCGAGTTATCGTGGTGACTTTCGAGACCTTGCCAATGTGCCGAACTTGCAGGTGCCCGGGTTTGACTCCGGTAACTTTGGTGAGATTTTAAATGAAGATTTCCTACAACCAAGGAACAACGTCGAACAAAGACAAATCTTGGGGAAACACACAGGATGTTTTACAAACCTACATCCAGATCATCAGCCTATACTGAAAGAAAAGCAGCTCTTATAATTAATTATTAGACTAAATTTCATTTTATTATTATTTTTTTAGACAACTGACTGAAATAGCTTCATTACATAGGTGCCTAGATATCAAACAATTTGTTGCATATTAGTTTATTAAACATTAATAATAAACCTAGGCCTCTCATATTTTATAGTGTTAATTATTCAACGTAGGTAGGAACTTATAATATCGAAGTCGCAAAAGAGGAACTCGTACACCATTTTGTCATTTTACGCAGGTTGAGGTAGTGACAAAAAACCTTGAAGTATCTAGGCATATTCTCACACAATAGTGGTAATAAATTGAGATCTACTAATGAAAAACAAAAATAAAACATGGTAATTAATTCTTATAAAGCATGAAACATTATAAATTAAAATAGAAGAGTGCTATATTATAATAAAATTATAATAAAATTATAAAACAATAAAAATACTCGATTTTTGGATTCATTTCTCAATGGGTTGCTCTTTTGGCTGACAGCAAGTCTATGATACCTGACTTTTTTTTTCAGCCCTTTTTTGAAGTATATCCACAGCCTTCCTTTCCTTCTCTTCCTGCTCTCGTACATTTTTCACACCATCTATCATAGCTTGTGCTAATTGCATTTCACAGATATTCTTTGTTTTTAAAGCAGCCTTTAGTCTGTCGTTTGCTTCTAGGAACAACCTATCACCCACAGCCTTCTTTTCTCTGTGTGCAAATTTGGCCTTCTTTAGGTCCATTTCTATGTCTGCTAAATCCTTGCTCTTCCTTTTCACATTTTCTGCCTGCTCCTTCTCTAATGTAATTCCAGCTGCACGTTCACTGTCGAGCTTTTCCTTTTCCTCAGCTCAAGCTTTCTGGCGTTGCAAATAATTATCGTGTTCCTTATGTGCCACGTGTGCCATAGCAAGAAGTTCTTTGGTAATGGGAACACTTTCAGGTTTGTTGTCATATCTGGTTCTCAACACTTCTCCGACTATTATCCTTGCGTTCAGCGTGCGTTCGCCCATGGCGGCTTTATCCTCTGTCATGATGCGGGATGATCTAGATTCTAGAGAACCCACGTTCGATATCCGCACTGCCATGCGACAAAGTTAATGCCGCTCGAACAACTACTCCCACAGTAGGGAATTTCAAGTCTCCTCCGATGTTAGTTTTTTTCATCAAGCTATTCCAATAATGGTCGATACGCAAGAGTTCTGCATTTTCTGAGTCTCTTTCCAGTTGTAGTAGTTTCCATTCATCTAGAAGGACATCTGCATCAACGATGATCGGAAGTTCTTTGGCAATGCGAGTGATTTGTTTCCAGCTAGTTTTGGTTTTTCTGCAATTGGGATGAAGGCATCGGAATGCTCGAATGAGACTTTCGTTTGTATCGAGTGATGACTTCTTTATGATGTGATTTCCTGCAGCAACATAATGTTTCTGAGCTTTGATTTTGAATAGAGACTTCTCAACATCGCTTAACAGAAGGAATTCCCTTTTCAGGAGACCGATCATGTAACTTTGGTGATTTCAAAACCATTCGTTTTCGGCCGAGAAATCGAATGATTTCAAATCACATCGATTTCAGCGATCACGTAAAAAAAATAACAAGTGATATGTCAGAAAAGAGGTGATATGAAAACGAATGCCAAGAAGCACTCGTTTTCGAAATCGAACGTGATATCGAGTTTCAAAATGGCCGAACAAGTTGTACGGTTTCGTGTGGCTGAGAATATTATTGAATGTTTGTTAGATGTATCTTTGACCAGTATCGAACAGCCGTTTGAAGCTCTTTTTTGCCAGCAGCATTAGTCGTGTCATCGAATATAAGCGAGTAATGTGCCCCTTTGAGATCGGATGACACCATTTTACGGAAATATGGTGCCAGAGCATCAGTAATAAGGTAGCTCAGTTTAGTTGGAGACAAAGAAAAATGCTCGGGCACACCGACTGGGAACATTGCAGTGAATGTGTTGGCAATTCCACGGCACGACTCTGCTGACATATTGCAGTTGACATTTTTCATGGCCCATATTAATTCAGCTGTGTAAGCTGCGTCTTTAATACTGTATAAGCGTATTGTTCCAGGCACTGTTTCACCTGATTCTGGAGCCGGCAAGAGATTAATCAATCTCATTTGGCTCGCACCTAATTTCAGTGACGCTAGTGAGGAATGCTTCTTCGACATGGAAGCCATTAGAAACGCACACATTTTTGCAACAGATAAGACAACGTAAAGTAGATTCATCTTCTTTTTTTCCCCAAGCAGAAATTAGATTACCCTTGTCATCCTTCCGTTTCAACCATACGTCTTGAAAGCGACACTTCCCCATTTTCGCACCTTAAAAATAAAATGGGGTTAAGTTAGAGTTCGGGCATTTCATTGGAATATTACACTTGTAAGTTGTAACATAGGTCGAAGGGCATTATTATGCATTTATAGTTAACACATGAAAGACAAACATATGAATTTAAGAAACACACATCAATAAAAAATAAGCATAAGTTTACTCACTATGTTGCTAGCACCAGTAGACAGCATGAAGATCTTGTAGATGAGATTAGAGTCAGAACTCAAAATCAACATAGAACCAACATTACAAATAAAATGCGCCAAAAAACAAATCACAACCCACGAATAAGAAAAATGCATTTGGATTTAAAAAATATGAACAATTGCTAAAAAAAAGACTTTTAGAGACCACGCTGAAAAAAAATGACTTTTAGGGAAAAAAGAGACCAGGGTGGCGATTGTGTAAAAAGTTTTGAAAACGAAGTGAAATTGAAATCACGACGTTTTGTACCACGATGATTTCAAAAAAAATGTGAGAGCGATTGTGTAACTCTCGTGATAAGATATCACTTGACGTTTCACCACCAACGTGAAAACTTTTAAAACCTGATATTTTCTGAACGAGTAGTAGCGTGCGCATGCGCAACGCTAACTTATCCAACCTGTCAAATCATTTTGTCACATTTCAAATCTCGAGCGGGCAGTGCGAAACTGGAAAAATACAGAAACAAAATCGAAAAATTGAGAAAATGGACGAAATGATTGGGAATGGGATTGGGAAATGATTGGGAATGGGATTGGGAAATGATTGGGAATGGGATTGGGAAATGATTGGGAATGCCAAGCAAAAGGAAATGTGGCAGCATTTGACCCACAAACTGAATTCCTGTGGGGATGGCCCTTACAAAGAAACAGGAAAATGGATGAAATCTTGGTCTGACTGGAAAATGAAAGTGAGAAGTACAGCTGCCAAGATGGCAAGACATCACAATGGAACAGGAGGAGGACCACCAATGATGGAACTTAATGTGCTGGACAAATTGTGCCTCGAGGTCTTGACCATGGATTCGATCGTCGGGGACCTGGATCTCCCCGAAGGTGGAGCACCCCCAGCGCCACCTGCAGCGTGTGGAAGCGGACCTAGCCAAGAGCCGTCGACATCAAAAAGGCAATTTGAGACTCCTCGGCCATCTGACAATATTTCAATCGAGTATGTAGACTGTTTTGATGATTATCCGGTGCCATCCCAGCCTAAAATCAAGAAGCAGAGAGTATCTTTAAAGAAACCACAAGAACTAGTAGAGACATACATCAATACACAAGAGGCTCGTATTTCAGTTGAAAACGAGCAAATAACAATTGAAAAAGCAAGACTTGTTATTGAGCAAAATAATAGCGCTGCTTTTGTGACAGCAGCGGGAAAATTTGGTCGTATGATGGACGCAATGGCCGAATTTTTAAACAGAAAATGAAATAAATATTACCTAGTTCCAATTTCTAATCTAATAAAATAAATAAAATGAATAATCAAAAATCTACCTCTCTCCTAAATACTTGCTAGCTTCTTGGTGACTTGACTTGAAAAATGAAAAATAGAGCATATTCACACTTCATGCATTCGTGTACTTCATTCACTGTATTTAATATTTTATTTGGTTATACTTATCATGACGATTAATTAGCAATTATGAGTGCTGAAAGTAGTCATTGACAACCCGTGCACGAACTGCATGGCCATCTGCAGCAATGTCGATTGGTCCTTGGTGGTGTGGCCCTGCAGCATCCAGCCCTGCAACGCCGTTAGCAGGCAGGTCGATGGGATCAAATACTGGCGGTGGATTCGGTACTCTGTAATGGATTCCAATATTGTGGACCACGGCACAGCCATTGATGATCAACCCTATGGAGAAATAAACTCAATTCATTCAATGCAAATGATAAAGAAATTATAAATTATAAATCTGCATTCGCTCTGCTTCGGCTGCTTTCTGGTCCCCTAGTGTTCATTACCTGCTGCTTCAGGGGAGTAATGAAGAGCCCTATCTTTCCGACAGCATCTGAACTTTGCTTTGAACACACCAATACAACGTTCCACAGTGCTGCGGCACGAGCAAAGTCGGGCATTGTATCGCCCCTCGGGTGTGTCGGGGGCAGGGTGGTTGGCGAAAGGTCGCAGAATCCAAGGTTCCGTAGGGTATCCGGAGTCACCTGAATATTGCCAGATTGAATGTAACACATGCAGAATGGAAGGTTGGTGTGATGGCTAACATATAATTTTTTTATTGTTAAATAATGAAAAAATGGATCACCTAATAGCCATGTTCCTCGCCCTCCTGCATTATAGTGTGCAGCCATTGCGCCCCGTGCTGCTGAGAGCCGCCAGATGTGTGCGTCGTGGGACCTTCCACCGTGCCGTGCGTTTATTGCACAAATGGCCAGCTTTTCATCACAAACCTTAACAAAATTTACCATGATTCATGAATAAGACAATGATTGACTAAACGCTAACATCCTGTTATCATAGAAAAATCATATCCACATGTATGGTTAAAAACTTGGAATGTAATAAGTTGCATATTTCTACCATCTACGTAACCTTTGTGTCATTTCAATTTTGTTTAGTATTAGATTGCATTTGATTTGCTTCCCTGTAGTACCAATACCTTCTTATAGAATATGTGCCAGTCTAACAAATTTCAATAATTACAATAATGTTGTAGGTACTAACAATTTGCACATTCTTGCTGTGGTATCATTTTCTATTTCGAAATAGATGCTCCCTTGCATGGATGGGAGCGACAATTGAAATGTGGGTGCCGTCTACGATTCCGATAACACCGGGGAATTGATTTTCAGCCATAAATCTGAAACAAACAATAACAAATTGAGAAAATAAACCATCGCTCTCTCTAAAATCTCTAAAATATGATCAGGCAATTTTTAAGTACTGATCTTGTTCAACATAGGAGATAGATACTACTACTACTACTAGGTACTACTAGTATTGAATTTAAATTCAATGGTAGGTAGGTACTTGGTAAAGTACACATTCTGAGTAGGTATACCTATGTCCTATAGTAATATTCCGAGATTATATGTAGTACCTACCTTTCCTTCGTGTTTTGTTTTTCTTCCTCTGTGTGGGGGAATTTTATCCATCGAGCTAGTAAGTGAAGATTAATTGCTCTTACAACCTCCTTCATGCATACAGACACGCTTGCCTGACAAATGGCTTGTAAATAGTCTTGGCCAATGCGCCTTTGGTAGCTGCCTGATGCTATGAAGTTTAAAGTTGTTATCACCTACGGAAAAGAAAGAACAACAAACAAACTTATTAACAATAAACATCAAAATGTTTTACGCAATTGTATAGGTTAGATTACAGCAAAAAATTACAAATTACAAAAGTTATAGGTTATAAAATGCAGGAAAAATATAATGGCAAAAAGTAACAACTTCTAAGCTTGAAAGTGGATTTATACATTTTGGTCAATAGTGCAAATGTCAACCTTCATTGCGTATAGTTCACAATAATATTTATCAATGTACTTACTCTCATCCACGGCGGAATCGACGAGTTTCGCCGATTTGGTCGAAGGTGCGGGACCAAGCTGTCAATCAGCATTTGAGCGGCAGCCTTCGAAAGGCGATATAGATTGAAGAAATGTCGTTCACTGACCGAAAATGGATCGAAAGAATCGCGCAAAATACGTCGGTTGATTCTCATTCGATTATTTTCCCGTTGGTTTTGATAATCTGTAATTGCGATCTCTAATAAATTTTGAACCATCACAATATGAGCTAAATCGGCCGCCATTTTCATTTGAATATCACGGTGATATCTAGATATCACCACCGATTGGATCGGTGATTTGTTTGCTACGAATTTCAGACTTTTCACCCGAAAAAAAGTTACACAATCGCAAAAAAAATGTGATTATTTTTCACGTGATTTCTCACACGAAACGTCGTGATATTGCACCAAGTGATATTACACAATCGCCACCCAGTTGTGAGCCCTGCAAATAACATGCACAACTATTCCATGGCTATTTTTATTGTGTGCAGGTAGAAATGCGAGAAAGAACCCAGCTCGATACCGTGCTCAGAGCATGTGCACTAAAACCTGGTGATTCTTCAACTACTTACAGACTAAAAACTTTCCACTCGCCACGCAAGCTGAGGCTACCACAATGAAGCACAGACAAAAATCACAGCACACATCCAATATGAAGTATGCACAACGAAATTAAATTGAAAAATCTTAGCCACAATATGTTCAAGCCGTTTCTCATCATGAACAAGTTGTATACTTATCCAGATATCTAGTTCGATATGCAGTTTTCTACGTGATGCGACGCAGATGGGATGTAGCCTAGGAGGCAACAGACTGGCAAAATGTTGCCTTCCAGCTTACCCGAGTGCCTTCTGGAGAAGATGGCGTCGTTCTCAATGACGGAGGGAAACACGCGAAGAGCTCCGGCGCACGGCAGGCGAGAGACTGACGGTCCGAGTCCACCCACGGCCAGTGATGATGGTGTGGTGGTTTCAGCCGCTGCTGCTGCTCCGTTTACTGTTTCGCTTTGCGAGCGTTGCGAGCGTTGCGCTGTGAGCTTTTCTAGCGCTGGGTTGTTAACAGTGGAGCGTTGCGTCATTGAATAATGGTTGCGTATAGTTTGACGTTTAGTAGGCACCTAGCAAAATGTACAAAGAGAAAGATTTTGGCTCTGATAGAACTGAAGGATGCCATCACTTGGCAGAAATGATTCCACGTGCGATATATTATATTATATTTGAGACACGTCGCCAACCGGCCAACAGACTTGTATTAATTTTCTATTGTGCTTATTGGCTATTCTGCGGCATATTTTCGACCGTCTAATAAATAGTTGCGCTATCAAGTGTTCTTGTTTCTAGTTAATTCTGGACACAGCCCAGCAGCATTTCGCTAGAAACTTACAATTATAACGAGCTTGGAAGTACGTAACAGCTCGGCTGGTTTCCACCCAGATAGCACTCGGGTCTTTTCCAGCAACCACGAGCAAATCAAGGCATGACGATTTTTGGTGACTACATTTTATTTCTCCACTCATGGCTGCGCTTGGTCCACAGCCTTCGGTGTTATTGACTCCACTCCCTTCTAAATCCCGACTTAAGCAAAGAACAGAGACGATGGAAGGGATGAACGTTTTTGAATAAATAATAATATGAGTATTAATCTCTAGATAATTATTTTTCCAGCTGCTTTTCAAGATTTTTTTCCCCACCTGTCAAATGATTGCACAACAAATTGAGCTCTGAAGTACTTTCGCACAACACATCCATCGGCTCTGCTCTTTGCATTCGATGCGATTTGGAAGGGAGTGGAACCAAAAACAAACGAGGGCCGTGGAAAGAGCGAGACAAAATTTGGAGAAAATATCGAAATTATTGGATGAGCGTAGCGAGCGAAGCGAAGACTTCAATTTGACCACCCGTAGAAAAAAAGTCCATGTGTTTTTTTTTTTTTTTTTTTTTTGTGTGTGTTTGTTCGCGCTCTACCGTCCAAACGGCTGATCCGATTTTGATGAAATTTTCAGTGTACCTGAATTTGTTCTGAACTTAGACACCCTGCGTTTTTCAGCTTGATAGCTGTAGAACTTATCTCAAAAATCCAAATTTACGAAAATTTTCAGATTTTTCGCCATAATTTCGCTGTTTGTTTTTACTCTACTAGCTAAAATACCAAGCTGAATTTGATGAAATTTGCAGAATAGCTTTTGTATACCGTATACACTATACTGGTTAACCAAGAAATATGTTTTATATGTTTTTAATACGTTTTTTAATCGTATTTTTCGATTTAATTTTCAAGTTTTTTGCCGTTTAGCATATCTTAACTGTAATTACCCTTGCTTTTTCTTCAACAAACGTTAAAAATATGTTGACCGTAGTGAGATGTACCGTTATAACAGTTTTCCTGCGATTTGAAATGGTTTTTATATGAAAATTATCGAAAACTCCATCTGTCGTCTAGGCTGGACAAAGTTTGACAGCTAGGTACTGATTTTGCTTGGCCGAAAATTAATTGCCACTGGATTCGATCGGCTTTCACCAGAGGTAATTGTAATAATGCTTTAATCTTTGAATCTCTAGGTACAAATTCAAGTTGCAGTGAATTCATCATTCTACGTATAGCTTGATAGCTTTAAACTTTTCTCAAAAATCCAAATTTACGAAAATTTACAGATTTAACAGAAAAAAAAGTTATGATAAGGTGATGTGGAAATTCGGCAAAAGAATCAAGACGTGTGTGAATTTATTCGCTTCCAAGAATCCTTTACTTAGCTTATATGCCAAAATTATTAATCAAATTTGATGAACTTTGGAAGACCAAAGTCTGGGCTGGTGTACACTATACTGTATACACTATATGGTATATACTGGTAAACAAAGAAATACGCTCATCCAACAACGCGTCCGCAGGTAGCGTTCGGCGAAGCCCTAGTATTATAATATGTATCACCAAAAATCTTTTCAAATATATTTGAGTCAGTCAGTGCCTTGGTCTGCTCGTGGGTTGCTGGACATGACTCAAAGTTGGATTCGTTTGGTCCACTGGCGCTAATAGGGACTTCAACGCTTGGTAAGTATTATACCTACCACACTCTCATTTCAATTCGCTTCAACATGAGTGAATTCAGCTCAGAAATGAGCCATAACTTCGACCAGAATACGTCGTACTTGATTCACTCACACCCGAGATACACGTTCGCTCGCGAATCACGAGTGAAGCTGAGTGAAGCTACGGCTCGCCCACTTCACTCACGGCAGCTGGGTCACTAAATATCCAAACGAGCGTTGTGCACTCCGACTTTAAACTGGATTATAGTAGGGGGTGATTAGAGGAACCGTTTGACACCTCATTTGGCCATGGGGGATGAAGGGTTCACAAGATATGGGCACTTTAATTTACCATTTTCGTGTATTTTTGTAGGCAACATTGGGTTGCGGCCTTTTGACTTTAACCGGCGCTGCTGTTCACTACCGCTGGTGTTGGTATAGGTGCTAGTCAGACACCGACACCCATAACCTCACCTTTGTTTTTCTAATTCTGACATATTCTTAGGAAAAGGATGGAATTTAGGATTAGGAACTGATCAAATCTGCAATTCATTCAAGTTTTACCGTAAAGTTTTATTAAATAAGCAAACAAATGGGATATTAACCTGGGACCGCTCGATTAGAAGAGGTGTGCTTGCCGTTGAGTTACCAAAGTAGCCGTGTTTGCTCTCCGCCGCAAAGTGCTACCTAGCTAAAGACTAACACGATCATAACACTAGTTAAAATCAGTTCAAATGGTTCGCAAAACATGTAAACGCTGTTGGCATCACGCGTCAGTCATCTCCTTTTTGTCACTGTCATCACTCGCACCCGTTATGCCGCGTCGTGCTATCAACAAGTCGCAGCAGGCCGAGTGGCGCCGAGACTAGCGTACTCGTGGGCAATGCGTGCGCAGCTACATCTTGAGATATCTCTGGCTCATTGCGAGTGAACATTCTCACACAATTGCTTTGAGATAAGTCAAGCAAGTGAAGATTTTATAAGCTAATGGTGTCGCTCGCTAAAAATGAGCTGATATTGACTCGTATATAGCTATATATTGCTCATATTCACTTTGAGCTAATGCATTCACTCGCTACTTGAGCTAATCGAAATGAGAGTGCACTTCACCATCTGCTGTGTGATTCGCGAGTAGACCACTTAAAACACAAGAAAATCCCAACCCACATCGATTATACCCTCTTCATCTCTGATTTCTGACCCGCTGATTTTTAAAGCACATCCTGTTCTTACAATATTTAAAAACCGAATAACACGAAAAAGGGAGTTTTTGTATTCCAACAACGCTTGTTCATTATAAACTCTAACTACTTCACGAAACAAAAAATTGCGCACAACCACACTCCCAGCGTTCGCTATGTCTTAGAAGGTTAGACGCTAGGAACGCTAGAAAATTATTATTTGGTTCCTTTTTTGCTGGTGTATCAAGTATCCCTCTGACTCAAGTATCCCCTCTCTCCCCTACGTATTGATAATGGACAAGAATAAGAAAGCGATAATTGAAAGTAGAACTAAGCTTGGCACGCTTGGCTGGTGCTTCTCAGGCTGATTGCGGTGCACTTTTAGTTCGTGTCTCCTGCCGCCATGTCTTTCCCATCGCGCACGCTGTTTGCCGGCTTCCTGCTGACAGCGCTCCTAGCGACCGGCTCCTACGTCATCTTCGTCTACACTTCTTCGGTCGAAGACCCATTCACCAACGACGCCATCAACGGTAGTGATCTGTACCTAACCTTTTTATAATCTTCTAGAGATATTTTTAATATGTTGGACTCTTATCGGATTTAACATGGCATCGAAGGACTTATAGCATGCGCCAATTAGCTTGATCCAAACATGAGGTCGCCAGCTAACTCTGTTGTTTAGTTTCAAGCAGGTTTAAAAACGGTCTAGTGGCTTTTGGCCAACATAAAAGTTTCTAAGAAATCAGTGTTTCTGGTGGAAGCTCACACCAGTGGGCAATTGATGATGGGACAGCTGAGCAGGAAAAATGTGCGTCCGAACGGGACCTTCCGCTTGCCGGGCGGTTGCTCTGACCACTGAGCTATCCGGCCACACATCCTGCCATCATAGAAGTTTCTCCATAAAATCCTGCACACAAAACCTCCTACAATGTTTTAGGTTACAGTTGACTTTAAATGAACTGTCCATGTTGAATCCAAATATGGTTCTGAATTTTCATCTGTTCTGTACTTTAAAATCATTGTTATATTCAGTCATTGCTCACCGTGTGTGATACTTATATAATGGGTTAAGATTTTACTTATTGCTGTATGTATTGTTCCTTATTATGCGTTTATATGCATAATTGTTTATTGTAATTTATTACATTTGCCCTTGCGAGGTTTACCTGTGAAAATTAAATTAATAATAATAATATAAAAAGGGTGTGAAACCGTGTAAAAGGGGCTTAGTTTTGCGACGTGGTCGGAACGCACAGACTTCGAGGTGGACACCCCTGGCTGCCGCATCCCCGCGCTGCCCGCGTTGCCCGCGCACGTCGCAGCGCTGGTCTCGTCGGAGCCTGCGCTCGATTGCGCAGTCGCGCAGCCGCCTGCGCTGTTCGCAGCCAATCGCACGACGCTGTTCCCGACGACGGCGTCCCCCCTGCGTTGCTGTCACCGAGCGCTGCGTCGCGCGCTGCCTGACGCAGCCGCAGAAGAGCACGACACTGTGCGGTGAGCAACAAGCTCCTTGGAGCCACGTGGGAGTCATGACATGGTGGTCATTTGCAAGAGGGTTTGATAACGACGCACTGTATTGACAACTGGCACCATGGTGCTGGTCTATAATGAAAGGGTGATGATGAACCTAACCTATGGCTAAAAGGGAGGAGGGGAAACCCGGTGCCGGCACGTAGCCTACTCCTGACGAAAAGCACCGAGGGGACCACCGGCTTTACGTCCCTTCCGAAGGACGGTGCAACTCGAACGACAGGATTCCTCCGCTAATCCGTGCTGTCGAGAGGTTGACAAGCAAGGCGAGTGAAGTTGTCGTACTAACTTCAAACCCTCCGACCTCTCTCCCGAACAGAACTGACCGTGTGCATGATGGTCACCCACCTCATTCGCCTGGAGTTTCCTATATTCCTGTAGGATGTATTCCTACCTTACAAAGACCGTGACGTGTGTTTCAGCTACGCGGACAAGTGCCTGCCGCTGGACGGACCGGTCGCCGCGCCGGCAGAGTTCGTCCGCGTCGAGTGCCGGCTCCACGAGGCCGTGGTCTACCAGGAGTTGTTCGCCTTCGTGCCGCTCAAGCCGGCCGTGGAGGAGCGCTGCCGACGCAAGGTACGCGATCCTGCCGCTGCTGCTTTCTTAGCGCTGATATACCTGTCGCCCACCGGCAGGCAGGGAGCTGGAGATGATCCGCATGGTGGTTTTTCAAAATATTATAACTTGACACTAGGTGCTCAGCGCATACCTTCGATCATTTCAGTCTGACTTTATTATTTCCACAACAAAAAGTATAAAGAAAATGATGTACATAATGACAATCCCTTGCTAAGTCCCGGTGCACAGAAACAGATATGGATTAAGAGCCATTTCATTCCAAACCTGTTACGAAATATTGAAAACTATAAAGAACTAAAAGCTTAAACGAAAGTATGACTAGCCACTGATATCAATGACTTATATATAGTAGACTCAAATGAGAAATTATAATATATTATTAATATTATTATTATTAATTAATATTAATATTAAAATTAACGCACCTAAGTTTAAATTTGCCAAACCCTTCGGACAAGTTACGGCTTCGTAGGAAGAGAAGACGTAGAGTTTAAAATGTAATACTTCTGTGTATGTTATGAATTAAAAAAAAAAGTTTTTTTTATGAATTTTTGTAATGCGCGTCGACAGCTTGATCATTTTGCGTCTGTTTAGTGTGCTATTAAAATTAAATTTGCTTTTAGAACGAGGCAATCAAATAAAAAGTTATTATTAAAAAGTTGATACAGGGGCGCAGGCTAACGTTCTTCCAAGTTGGAAGTTAAACGAATTACAAATTAGACAGTGTAACCTGTTACCAACTGATGTTAAATTATCAACTTATTCTGGTGAAAGGCTGAAAACTTTAGGCAAGTGCATTATAGAATGTAAAATTAGGAATGATGTGCATGACGTAGAATTTATATTTGTAGAAAATAATGCGAATCCAGTCTTAGGTTTATCGACTTGCGAGGAAATGGCAATAATCAAAAGGGTCTCGCAAATCAATTCAAATTACACTGATGAGATATTGACCGAGTTTTATGATGTGTTTCAAGGGATAGGATGTTTTGGTACTGAGCATCATTTTGAGATCGATACATCGATCAGACCAGTTGTGCATGCACCGAGGAAATTTCCCATAGCAATTAAGCAGCATTTAAAGAACGAGCTTGACAGAATGGAACGCATGCAGATAATAGAAAAGGTCACACAGCCCACGGATTACGTAAATCCACTAGTTGTAATACGAAATCAGAAAGGGAAATTGCGCTTGTGTTTGGATCCTAAGGATCTGAACAAATCAATTAAAAGAGAGCATTACATGATCCCGACGCTAGACGACATAACTAGTAATTAGCGAAGGCTAAATTTTTTAGCACTTTGGATGCCAAAAGTGGATTTCACCAAATTCCGCTTGACAAGGAAAGCTCTAGACTGTGCACATTCAATTCGCCCTGTGGCAGATACATGTACAAGCGTCTTCCGTTTGGCATTTCATCAGCATCAGAAGTATTTTCCAAGAAAATCAGGGAAATGTTCGATGACATTGAAGGAGTTGACACCTACATTGATGATATTTTAATTTGGGGTGCAACTCGGGAGCAGCATGACGACAGGTTAAGAAAGGTGCTTTTGAGAGCCAGGGAAAAGAATTTAAAGCTAAATAAATAGAAAACTGAAATCAGGAAGACAGAGCTCAGATACCTAGGTCTCATAATTTCAAAAGATGGTATAAAAGCTGATCCTAATAGGATCAAAGCGATAGTGGACATGAAAAAGCCAGAAAACAGAAATGATGTCGAGCGATTTCTTGGAATGATAACATATATAGCTCAGTTTATTCCGAACATGAGCCTTATTACAGCTCCACTTAGGGTGTTAGTAAAAAAAGACATTGAGTGACATTGGGAAGCTGAACAAGATCAGGCTTTTGCAAAACTGAAGCAAATCATTACGTCACAACCGGTGCTGAAGTTTTATGATCCAAAATTACCATGCACGATATCGGTTGATGCCAGTAACGAAGGGGTTGGATCAGTACTTCTACAAGGGTCCTCCCCAATCGCATATGCTTCCAAAGCTTTCAACCCTCACCAAAAGAATTATGCTCCAATCGAAAAGGAGCTTTGGGCAATAGTATTTGGTTGCGAACGCTTTCATCAATTCATTTGTGGAAGCGAAATAACAACAATTGAAACCGACCATCGCCCATTAGAATGTATTTATAAAAAGCCATTATTCAAATGTCCACCTAGACTGCAGAGCATGATGATCAGGCTGCAACCGTACAACCTAAACATTAAATATAAACCAGGCAAAGAACAGGTAATTGCCGACACCTTGTCGAGAGCTATGCAGCAAGGTATCGATCTAACCGATGACATTAATTTAGAGTCTAAAATCGAGCCACAGGTTTGCATGCTGATAGAAAATGTACCGATATCAGACAAACAATATTGTCCAAGATTCAAACAGAAACTAACGTAGATGTACTTTACATGCATTAATGCAACAAATTAAAGAAGGATTTCCGAAGGATAAAAATAAACTAAATACAATTTTAGCACCGTATTGGACATTCAGACAGGAACTGAGCATTATGCAAGGAATTGTATTAAAAAATAAGCAGATAGTTATACCGCATTCTATGAGAAAAGAGATGTTAGGACGAATCCATTACACACATCAAGGAATCGAAAAGTGTAAACAAATTGCAAGAGATTTAATATTTTGGTCTAACATGTCAAAGGAAATAGAAGAGAAGATTAACAATTGTGAGACAAGTTTGCTACTAAGAAAACCCAATCGTAAAGAACCTCTCGCGAGTCACGAGGTGCCCATGAGAGCATGGTCAAAATTAGGGGTAGATTTGTTCGAACTAGACACGAAGCAATATCTACTGGTGGTCGATTATTTCTCGAAATGTTTGTGAGGTACACATAATGTACTCATGCTCCTGCCACGCGCAAGTATTCTTTAATCCTTGATAAGCCGGAAGTTGGGGCGCCAGGAGTCTTGCTTCGGGCAGCATATTGCGCCACAGTTGCGTCGCTCGCGGTAACGAGCCGGGAGGAGAGAATGCCGACGCGTAAGGTTTTGGTCCCGTCCTACACTCCTTTCAAAAGTACCCGGCTCTCATTTTTGAAATGTTAAATTTAGTAATATGTAACTAGATGTTAGTGGATACGGTAATAGCGTGTCGCTGCAGATCGTCGTATTGCTGAGTCCTCAAAATTGCATTCGCACCATATATGGGCACAAACTCCCGGATTGGTCGTCGAGGGCACGAGGTGCGTCCTGGAAGGGGATCGCAGGGAGAGCGCTCGAGGAATCACCAGAGAGAAACGGGACAGAAAAACCGGAGGCTCGGGAGCAACTGGACGCCTCGCTAGACGCTGTCCGCCAACTGGACGCCTCGCTAGACGCTGTCCGCCAACTGGACGCCTCGCTAGACGCTGTCCGCCAACTGGACGCCTCGCCCGACGCTGTCCGCCAACTGGACGCCTCGCTAGACGCTGTCCGCCAACTGGACGCCTCGCTAGACGCTGTCCGCCAACTGGACGCCTCGCTAGACGCTGTCCGCCAACTGGACGCCTTTTCGACGCCTCGCCCGACGCTACCGCCTGAACTTTCGACGGCGGCGACCGCGCATTGCGACGATCATGTATACTTGAGTACAACTATTTATTATTATTCTGGCCAGAAATATTAGCTAGCTATAGGGATCTAGGGAGTTTTTGTATCTTGTTGAAATGACCTAGTAAATTGTTATCAGATATCAGAATATTGTGTTCAGAGATGGGGTTTGGTCCCCGCATCCTACCCCTCTCTTTAAAGGAGTGGTTACCTGGGGAAATTAACTTCCCTCGTCGATTTCTGATACCTTATACTGAATTTAGGGCCTTGCAAAAAAGATCCCGTGTTTACAGGAAGAAGATTAAAAATTGTCGAAAACCGTGATTTTCGGCCTAGGTGCTTAGAAAAACTTCTCCCATAAGGAATAACACGGGGAACTTTTTCGACCCTTAGCACCTACGAGTACCTTTGGTCAGAAAAAATAAACAAAAATAGTGTCACACTCGTCCATCTTTCACCTGCATAGCCATTTTTTGGGTTTTGTGATCGGAATTTTAGTTTAGCAGCAGGACGCTGATAACCGAAGGCGTGTAATCGGCGTGCTGCATTTACTTGGCTCGCAGCGGCAGCCGCCGCGGAGGGAGAATCGACGGACGGGAGGGGATAGAATCGTGGTGGATTCCAGTCACACATGCTTGAGCTTGTTTATCGCCGTACACGATTCTAGCTCTGTCCATTCATCGTTCATCGCATTGGATTCGGAGCTGCAGTTTTGTTAATGTTTAATGATTTTATTAAATTATTATGGCCCAAGCTAACGCTGGGCTTATGTTCGAACCTGAATATTCGGAGGAAGAATTGACTGCGATCGAAAAATTAATCGATGTGTCAAATGAAGACGTTTTTTGATTGATTGTGTGGGGTTTTACGGCGCGTCAGCAACTATGGCTATTTGCGCCGGTTAGATGATTAAAACAAGACAATGACAAAAACTTTAAACAACAAAAAATCAAATAGATAAAACTATCGATCAGTTGGATAAAAAAATGTCATTGGTTAAAAATCAAAAACTAGATTAAAAAACTAGTTATTATTTCCTGACGCATTCTTTATAAATACCTGCGCCAGGAATTTAAGACTGATTTTAAAACTTCTCTAAAATAGATCAATTTATAAAATGGTAGTCTTAATTCAAAAATAAAAAGACAACAAAGACAATAAAAAACTACACTCCAACTAAGAACAAATAAAAAGTTGTGTTAAGTCAGACTAGTAAAAAATTGTCAATGGTTAAAAAGCAAATAAAAAACAATGCTAAAAAAACCAGTTGTCATGTCCAGACGCAGTTTTTATAAATACTTGCGCCTGGAACATAAACTGCTTTAAAAACTTACTAAAAACTAGATAAGTTTAAAAAAGTCAGTTTTAATTAAAAATCGAATTACTCGATCTATCGACACGGCGTTGTCTCCCAACGCCTCTGGCAAACTTCCGGGAATCTGCAGGGTGTTACGCAGTTGCCTGTGAACGGCACACTCGACAAGGAGATGTTTGATCGAGAGAGGTTGATCACAGGAGGTGCACATCGGTGGCTCTTCGCGCTTCAGGATGAAGACGTGGGTGAGCGGGCTGTGACCGATGCGCAACCTCGTTGTTACAACCTCCTCGCGTCGAGTGTGTCGGGCAGAAGATTGCCAGGGGTCGATAGTTGCATTGATGGGCTTCAGTTTGTTGACTAACACAGTGTCCCATGATGATTGCCAGCACTTCTTTGTTTCGGCCCTGAAGGCGGCTTTAAGATCACTCACAGGGACAGCTGTGTAGTCAACATCGGCTTTTGTCGTGGCGTCCTTAGCTGCTCTGTCGGCCATCTCATTGCCAGCAATTCCTGCATGGCCTGGAAGCCAACAGAGCAACACTTCTATGCCGACCAAGCATAGTGCGCCAAGTTTATCCTGGATGGTTTGCACAAGATGGTCCGTGGGGAATGCCTGACATAGTGCTTGGAGGGAGCTCAGAGAGTCGGAACAGACTAGAAATTGTTTGCGATTGGCACGCTTGATATGTTCAAGGGCCTTGAGAATCGCAAACAACTCTGCTGTATAGACACTACAGAGAGGGCTGAGCTTAAAGCACACGCTTGTGTTGTCGATGACAAAGGCACACCCCACAGACTCATTGTCCTTTGATCCGTCAGTGTAGATCCTGCAGTGTTGAGGGTACTGGTCGCAAATGCTGAAGAACAGCTGTCGGAAAACGGCTGGGCTCGTCTGGGCCTTGGTGTGCTGAGCGAGTTGCATCAGGCACACAGGCTGGGATGTTGTCCAGGGAGCCACACGACCGATTCCGACAGGAAGGACAGGTGGTAGGTCCATTCCAAATGCAGCCAGGAGCTCTTTTGCTCTGATGCCAACAGGTCTGGTTGCTTTTTGCCTGGTGTTGTAGAGAACAACATTTGGCGGAGCGAACACAGACCTGTATGCCGGGTGTTTTGGCATGCCACGTAGCTTGGCTACGTAGCTGGCAAGGAGGTAGTCACGCCTGATCTTAAGCGGAGCCTCCCCGGCCTCACAATGCAGACTGACGATGGGACTTGTGCGAAACGCGCCAGTACACTACCTGATACCAGCGTTGTGCACTGGATCCAGGATGCCGATATATGATTTCCTCGCCGATGCATAAACAGTGCAGCCAAAGTCTAATTTAGATCTTATGAGAGAGCGGTAGAGGCGGAGCATGGACGTTCTGTCAGCTCCCCAGGAGGTACCGCTCAAGATCTTCAGGATGTTCATTGCCTTCAAGCACTTGTCTTTGAGTTGACGGAGATGTGGGAACCAGGTGAGCTTCTCGTCAAATACCATTCCGAGGAAGCGGGTTGACTCTGAGAAAGGCAACACCTGGTTTGCCAACGTCAAGACAGGATGAGGATGAAATAGACGATGGCGACTGAAATGCATATATGTTGTTTTCGACGAGGAGAATCTGAAGCCATGTCGATCCGCCCAACTCTCCAATCGGTTGATCGTTAGCTGGAGCTGCCGCTGAGCCGAGTTCAGGTTCCCTGTTTGATGGAAGATCGCCAAATCATCAACATAGAGCGATGCACGAACCGGAGTCCGAATGCACGTCGTGATGGAGTTGATGGCGATCGCAAACAGGGTAACACTGAGGACACAGCCCTGCGGCACTCCGTTCTCTTGATCGAAAGCCGACGAGAGAGTGTTTCCGACACGAACGTGGAAAGACCTATCAGCCATGAAGTTCTGCACAAAGTGGGGCAAGTGGCCACGAATACCCCACTTGTGGATGGTCTGTAAAATGCCGTACTTCCACGTCGTGTCGTACGCCTTCTCGAGATCGAAAAACACCGCGATCAGGTGTTTCCTTGTGAGGAAACTGTCCTGGATCAATCCTTCAAGCTGGGTCAAGTTATCTGTGACGGAGCGGTTTCGCCTGAAACCAGACTGCTCCGCACAGAGTAGGTTGTTCTTCTCCAAATGCCACATGAGCCTAGCGTTGATCATTCGCTCCAAGATCTTGCATAGGCAGCTTGTAAGGGCAATTGGGCGGTAGCTAGCAGCATCAGTCTTGTCTTTGCCCGGCTTCAGGATAGGGATGACAATCGCCACCCTCCAACGAGCCGGGAAACTGTCCTCGAACCAGACTCTATTCAACATCTGAAGCATGTATGACCGTGAGCTTTTACTCAGATGTTTGATCATCTGGTAATGGATCATATCTATGCCAGGTGAAGTGTCGTTGGCGGCTCTTAGCGCGGAGTCCAGCTCCCAGTCGCGGAAGGGCAGGTTGTAAGTTTCCTGGTTCTTACTTCGGAAGACAAGACTTTGTTGCTCGGCTACCTGCTTGACCCGCTTGAAGGATGCGGTGTAATTCTCTGAGCTGGAGACTTTCGAGACATGAGAACCAAGAGTGTCGGCGATGGCCGGGCCCGTGGACTGCAACAGCCCGTCACGCATCAGTCCGGATATGGGACGGAAAGTTGATCTGCCCGACAACTTCCGAACCTTGTCCCATACCCTGGACGACGGCGTGCGGGCCGTGATGGTCGACACGTAGGTCCGCCACGACACTCTCTTGGCCTCAGTGATTGTTCTCCGAGCCTTAGCTCTTGATCTCTTGAAGGCGATCAGGTTTTCTTGGGTCGGATGCGACATGAAGAAGGCGAGGGCCCTCCGCCTCGCCCTGATGGCAAACTTGCATTCACAAGTGAACCACGGGACGGGGAGACGGTAGGGTTTTTCAGACGACCGTGGGATGGAGTTCTCGGCTGCATGAATTACCACCTCCGTGAAACTGTCCACATGAGAATCGATATCCTTGGGGACAGCCTCATCGAAAGTGCCAAGATCACTGAAAAGTGACCAGTCAGCCCGTCTTAGAATCCACTTTGGGTGTCTGGGTGGAAGAGAAGGGATCCTCGACGATTTAATGAAGATAGGGAAGTGGTCACTTCCACATAAATCGTCGTGCACAGACCATTCAGTGTCAAGAGCGAGGGAGGGTGAACAGAGAGTCAGGTCAATCGCAGAGAGTGATCCTGTTGATGCAGTAAAGTGGGTGTTACTGCCGTTATTCAACAGGACCACATTGCGAAGCCTGATAGTGTCTTCCACGAGTGTACCTTTCTGATTGGTGCTGAGACTACCCCACAGGGGGTTGTGAGCATTAAAGTCACCAACTAAAAGAAAGGGTAGAGGTAACTGGTCCATGAGATGGTCGATGGATTGCTGGGTAACGACACTATCAGGGGGGAGGTAGATGTTGCAGATGTGTAGTGGGCTGGGAAGGAAAACCTTCACAGCTACGGCCTGGAGGGTGGTGGTCAGCACAACAGTCTCCGAGTGGATACTGTTGTGGACGGCCGTTGCAACTCCCCCCTGAGCTCTCTGTCCACCTGTGTGGTCGTAACGGTAGAAGTCATAGCCCTTCAGGAGTGGCTTGTCTGATGGCTTCAGGTGTTATTCCTGGAAGCAACAGACAAGGGGGCTTTTTGACGACACCAGTTGACGGACCTCGGGTGCTCTTGTGTTGTATCCTCTAACATTCCACTGAATGATGTCTGGCATTTTAAGTTATTAGGATTTTCCCTTCTCTTTCACCATTTCCTTCTCCTTTCCCTTCACCGTCTTCCAGGTGTTCGGCGACGTGTCGGTAGGGTCTACCTCCATTCCATCCTTCCTGGTGGACAGGGAGGTGGACGTGGAGCTACCGGTGGTGTTGGGAAGGAAGGTTATTACTTCCCTCGCCTTCTTCGAGGTGCTGGCCTCAGACTGCCTTCCCTTGGAAGGGTGCAGCTGGAGCGTACGGTTCTCATGGAGCGCAACTATCTGCTGTTTAAGCGATTCTATCTCTTTGTTCTTTGCTTCCAAGTCTTTCCTCATGGCCTCGATCTCTTGCCTGTGGCGTTCCTCCATCTCCTCGTGGCGTTTGGCCTGCTCGGCGGAGAGTTGCAGCTGTTCCTCCACCATGGCCTGCAAACGAGCCGTCTCCGCCGAGACAGCCGCGCCCGAGTCCACGGCTTTGGCAAATGATTTTTGACCGAGGCCATTCTGAGTGTTGAAGCGCTTTCGTGCTTCGAACAAAGAGATATTGTCGATCGTCTTGATTTCCATGATTTTGCGCTCCAACTTCCACTGTGGGCAGTCGCGGGACCACACAGGGTGGGCTGCCGAGCAGTTAGCACAGTGGAAGCTGTTGCTGCACGCGTCAGTCTCGTGGTCCTCTTTGGCACACTTCCCACAGATGGGCTTCCGCTTGCAATCGAAGCTGGAGTGGCCGAACATCTGGCAGGTGAAGCACCGCAGAGGATTAGGAATGTGCGGTCGCACAGGCAGACGCAAGTAGCCAGCAAATATGCACTCAGGGAGTTTTGGTGTGCCGAAGGTCAGGATGAGTAATGGTGTTGGCTTCAATACACCGGTCTTCTTACTCATCACACGATACACATCGATCACACCTTGGCTTAAAAGCTCTTTTTTCAGCTCTTCAGTCGGGATGTCCTGAAGGTCAAAACTGAAAATAACTCCCTTAGAGGTGTTCAAGGACCTGTGAGCAGTCACTGTGATCGGCATGGTGTCGAAAGAAGTTGCCGATTGCAGTTTTAGTGACTGCTCACTGTTAGCTACCTCAACTAGTAGAGTGCCATCGCGAAGGCACTTTGAACTTTTCACATCGCCTGCGAGAAGCAAAAGTCCGCGCTTCTGCGCGAAAGGCGAAACAGTACGGAAGGATTTTCCGCTGTCTAATTTGAGGATGAGGAAGAGTGGATCCACACTCCTGGGAGCCACCACATCCTTCAATGAAATGTTCTCCTCCAAAAGAGGACGAAGGCGCTTCTTCGGATTTAGGGGGGGATTGGGGTTTTTTATATCCATGTATATGGAAGTAAATTCGTCCCTCGGAGCCCTGCCCACTGTTGTGTATGATATGTAAGGTCATTTGTTAAGGGTCATCAGCGACTATAAAAGGTAGCGCCAGGCCGCATTCGGGCTCACTCTTGTCATCCCAGCGATACCTGTAACCTGTGTTCCCTATCTCTAATAAAACGTATATACAAACATAACAGTGGCGACGAGGAAAAAAAGAAGAGTTACGAAGTTAGTCGTGTCCGCGGACGAAGAGTTGGAAATAGTAAGTGCGATGGCGTCGCGTATTTTCCAATTTGCTGAATTTAAACCAGCCAGTGAGGAGATAGAGTCATATCTAGAGAGACTTGAAGTATGTTTCAGTTTAAATGATGTGAAAGAAGATGCAGCAAAATTAAACTTATTCATCACCGTCGTGGGTGCAGAGACTTACAGTCTATTAAAACGTCTCGTTTGCCCAGCAAAGGTGACAGAGAAGAAGTATGACGAATTAGTGATAGTTTTAAAAAATCACTTTGTTCCGGTGTATAATGAACTGGCCGAGAGGTTTAAATTTGGGAAGAGAGACCAACGTCCGGGTGAAGCTTCTAGAGATTATGCTGTCGAATTGCAACAGTTAGCGCGGTCATGCAATTTTGGTCAGTTCCTGAATGATGCATTAAGAGATAGGTTTGTTTGTGGGTTAATAAACTCGTCAAGTACGCAAAAGGCGTTGCTCGAATGTAAAGGTCTTACGTTCGCGAAAGCGTGTGAAATGACACAAACAATCGAATGCACAGAAGAGACAGCAAAAGTGATCAGTCAAAAGGTATCGTCTGAAGTCTATAAAGTCTCCGGGCGGCAAGAGTCCAGTCGTCCAGAGTCTAGTCGTCGTCGTGATTCAAGTCGTGAATCGCATATTCACAAGTCGAGTCAAAGTCAACGTGAATACGGTCGTCGAGAGTCCAGTCGTCGAGAGTCCAGTCGTCGTGAGTCCAGTCGTCGAGAGTCCAGTCGTCGAGAGTCCAGTCGTCGTGAGTCCAGTCGTCGAGAGTCCAGTCGTCGAGAGTCCAGTCGTCGAGAGTCCAGTCGTCGAGAGACCGATCCTCGTGAGTCAAATCGACATCAGTCCGGTCATCGCAAGTTCGGCGCAGAGTGTCGTCGGTGCAGTCGGTACCACGACGAGCGCTACTGCCCTGCAAAGCATTGGAGGTGCTACACTTGCAATCAGGAGGGCCACATCTCAAGAAACTGCAATCGGTCGCAGCCTGTCAAAAACGTGAGAGTTGAAGACGATTTGGAAAGTATTTCGTCAGTTAGCTCGTCTGGCCGACAAAGTTCGGTTGAGTCGACAGATTTAGATGTTTTAAATATCAATGCAGTAGGGGTAATTAATGTGAAGAATGTTAATGGGCCTATGGCTCTAGAGTTATTTGTGGAAGGTCAGCCATTAATGTTTGAGGTTGACTCAGGTGCGTCAAACTCGTTAATTTCAGAGGAATTGTATGTCAAACATTTAGGGCATGTACTCTGCAAGCCAACGAAAGTCAAATTGAAGTCTGTGTTAGGAGAGAAGTTAGAAATCCTGGGTGAGATTGTGGTGCGAGTGAGTGGGAAGCATCGCACTCATGAATTGCCTCTGATTGTGGCAAAAGATATACCATCATTGCTAGGTAGAACATGGTTGGACAAGCTTGTGCCAAAGTGGAGAGACAATTTGTCGATAAATAAGATCACAATAGGGCAGGATTCAGAAGCCACTATGTATTTAAAGGAAGCAAAAATCAAATACCCGCGAGTGTTTGCGACGGACAATAAGTCGCCAATTGAAGGCTTTGAGGCAAACATTGTTTTGAAGGAAAACACCACACCAATTTTTCATAAAGCTTATGCCGTGCCGTATGCACTGGTGAAGCCAGTAGAGGAAGAACTAGTCAGGCTAGAAAATGACCATGTGATCTCGAAGGTAAATCACAGCCTATGGGGATCGCCAGTGGTAGTTGTGCCAAAAAAAGATTCAGACAAGATAAGATTGTGCGTGGACTATAAAGTAACGGTAAATCGCTGTGTTGATACTGAACACTACCCCTTACCACGTCTGGACGATATTTTCACTAGGGTTGCAAATGGAGCTTTTTTTTCGGTGCTCGATCTGTCTAATGCCTACCAGCAATTAAAAGTGGCAGAGTCGTCAAAGCACGTGCTGACTATTAATACGCACAAGGGATTGTTCCAAATGAATAGGCTCCCATACGGGGTTGCCAGCGCACCATCCCTATTCCAGTCGGTTTTGGATCAAATACTAGTGGACATGCCTAATGTGGTATGTTATTTGGATGACGTACTCATTGTAGGCCGAAGCCTGGAGGATAACAAGACGTTAGTAGATCAGGTTTTAAAACGGTTCCAAAAACACAATGTTAAAATAAATATCAGCAAGTGCAAGTTTTTCCGTGAAAAAGTTACGTACTTGGGACATATGATCGATAAAAATGGAATTCATCCAACTGCAGATAAAGTGGAGGCAATAGTTAAAGCCCCTGAACCGAAGGACGTGAGTCAATTACAAGCTTATCTTGGGCTGCTAAACTATTACCACAGGTTTTTGCCAAATCTGTCAACAGAAATTAAACCCTTGCATAGGTTATTAGAGAAAAATGTGCAGTGGTTTTGGAATGAACGTTGCTCTGCGGCTTTCACGAAAAGCAAGCAATTGTTAATTGACAATCAGGTGCTTACCCCCTATGACCCGTCCAAACCAATGCTAATAACAAGCGATTCATCTAGCTATGGGGTCGGGGCCGTGTTTTCACTCCTAGTCAATGGAGTGGAACGACCCGTTTTGTTCGCGTCAACGACACTCAGCTCGGCGGAGCAGGGTTACTCGCAGCTCGAAAAAGAAGCGCTAGGAATAATCTTTGCGGTCAAAAAATTTCATAAGTATATTTTTGGGCACAGAGTAACATTGCGGTGCGATCACTTGCCTTTGAAAGCAATTTTAGGGGAGAAAAAAGGCATCCCAACTCTGGCAGCGGCGCGTTTACAAAGATGGGCTATCATTCTCTCTGCATATAATTACAAGTTAGAATATAAAAAAGGTAGAGACATCGCAAATGCGGATGCGTTATCTAGGTTGCCAATAAAGGGGAACGGGGTAGAATCCCAACAACACGATTTTTCTTCGGTGAAACAAGTGTGCAGTGTTCTGTCACAAGTTCACGATGATTTTGTTTGCACCGCAACTGAGATAGCTAAGGAAAGTGCCAAGGATGCAATCCTGTCGAAGATAATACAATACACTCAGTATGGGTGGCCTCGTGAATTTGATTCCACCTTAAGAGATTACGCCCGGCGTAGAGAGTTGTTATCTGTCGATGGAAAATGTCTTACATGGGGAAGTAGGATTATAATTCCCACTAAACTAAGAAATCATGTTATAATGTTATTACACGACCAGCATCCGGGAATTGTGCGTATGAAGATGCTGGCACGCAGTCATGTGTGGTGGCCAGGACTAGACGATGATATTGAAAAGACTTGTTCGCAATGCGATTCGTGTCAAATATCACGCCCTAGTAGTAAGCCAGTCACTCCAGTTAGTTGGCCTAGCCCTTACAAACCGTTTCAAAGGGTGCATGTGGATTTTGCGTCGGTAGAGGGAGTCACACTGTTGGTACTAATCGACAGTTACTCTAAGTGGTTGGAGGTGTGGATCATGGGTAAAACCACAGCGTCTTGTGTCGCAGAAAAATTGCGTGATTTTTTTTCCGTTTTCGGAATGCCTGAGTGTCTGGTCTCAGACAACGGACCACCTTTTACGTCGGAGGAGTTTGCTAACTTTTGCAGTACAAATGGTATTTTGCTAATGCACAGCCCCCCGTACCACCCCAAATCCAACGGTCTGGTGGAAAGAGCTGTACAGACAGTTAAAAAAGCTTTGACAAAACGTGGAAATAACGACGTCAATTTGACATTCAGACATAGGATTGCAAATTTCTTGTTCAAATATCGCAATACCCCAACAACAACCACAACGTTAACACCGGCGGAGGTCCTATTTAAATTCAACCCGAAAACCAAACTAGGAATGTTACGACCGCATTTAGGTCTAACCCTACAGACAACTGCAAAAAAAGTTGAAATGTCTCAGAATCAATCACAAATGCGCGAATTTGAAATTGACGATAGGGTGTTGGTTCGGTTGAAGGGGCCTCAGAAGTCATCGAAAGGTGTGAATTGGGAACCAGGCTGTATCATTAAAAAAACAGGTCGCGTAACTTACGAAGTAGAGGTGCAGAACAAACAGCAATTAATTCATGCAGACGATTTGCGCATGGATGTCCGAAGGTCTACTAGAGACCGTAAGGCACCAGACAGGTTTAGTACTTGAAAAAATGTACCTAGGTATTAGAACTATACATTATAAAAACTTGAGTTAACAGAGATTGAATACTGTACCTACACTTTTGTAATATTTTCTTTGTATGTCTGTATTTTATTTGTATTGTATGTATTTCCTTTATATGTGTTTCTTTGTATTTGAATCAAATAACGTGTGGTTATTTTATACTTTTTGGAAGGGAATAGGATAGGGAAACACGAATTGTTCAGTATTATGTTAAGTTGTTAAACCATTTATTATTGTATACCTACTACAGAAAATAGTATAGGATTGATTGTCTGAAATTGTTCTGTGGGGGAAGGAGTGTTGTGTATGATATGTAAGGTCATTTGTTAAGGGTCATCAGCGACTATAAAAGGTAGCGCCAGGCCGCATTCGGGCTCACTCTTGTCATCCCAGCGATACCTGTAACCTGTGTTCCCTATCTCTAATAAAACGTATATACAAACATAACACCCACCACGGAGCCCAACCAGGGGGACGTCCCACTGGGACGCCGGGGTTGTCCGGGGGATATAGTCAGGAGGCACCGGCAGTCGCGAGTGACCGCAACTGGTGGGGCCCAGCAACACCCATCACGCCACCGGTGCCCCCCTCCTCATCCACGCGTGAAGCTTTAAAACTCCAGGCGAGCCGATTGACTGGTGGTGGATTAGCCCCCAGCCTCCTGTTTTGGGCGAAGCAGAAACTAAAGGGGTGTGTTGGGACAATTGTCTATAATAACCAGACAATTGCCCCTCAACCCCCAAGAAAATCTTTTCCGCCCGTACAGGTCACTGCGCACGGCAAACACGCAGGTAAGCGTTTAGACCTGCACAAGGGGTCGGCCGGAAGTGAAGACAGGAGAGTGTAGGATAGATAAGAGACAGCAATAAGGTAAGGCTCGAGAACTCCCTGTGCAGGTCACCAGTCACCAGACATCGCTGGAGCCTACAACGACCGACAGTCAACCAATTCGAATCCATCTTGGTAGCCGGGTCGTCAATGGGGGGAACCCCGCCGCTGTCGCAGAAGACAGACGGTGGGTTCGGGAGGTGGCAAAAGAAATGAAGCAAGAAGGGAGATGAAGAAAAGATGGTGAAATGAAAGGTGGGGAGAAAAAAGAGCGCCAGATCCTCTCTTTACCAAAGTCCTGGTCCCGCGACAACGACGGGGTGGACTAGTCTTGGTCTGGACCCTCACCGACAGCCTGTCCGGTATAGGAGACCTTGCCGGGAGTAACACCTCCCGCCGGCATGGCCTGTCGGATCATCGGGCCGCGCAAACCTCTTCACCACGGTAAGGTGCTAGTCCGCGAAGAGGAATGAAGACGTACTAGATACAACTGATGTGCTTGGTTGGTGTAAATGCGATGAATGTGAGGTGATGCCAACTGAAACCGAGAGTGTTGGCTACGCAGACATAGTCAGGCTACAGGTTGCAGCGTACAGGCCTGACATATAAACGTAATCCAAAAATGTCACAATCGTAGCTATTATTTTATATCATCACACATATGTCCATTTTTTAGCTAATCACCAACCAGGATAATAAGCCGAACGCGAGATCAGTGTCAAGTCATCAAAGAAGATTGGGAACAATTGCTCGTTGTAACGCAATCCACGCTGTGTGTGTAGCATGCATTGTACACTGTGTTATACACCTATCGCTCGCACACATGCATTGACACTGGCCACTAGTCACAAATAATCTTAAACTACGATAGCAAAATGCCACCCTATGTGACATTTTTGTTTACACATGTATTTCTTAACATCGCCTCGGCTACGACGAAAAAAATTACGCTTCTTGTTACTCCCGATAGCTTCGCCAGATTCATTATTATAGTATTCCAGCAATCTTGCAAAGTGAAATCAAATATCTAAAAGGGCTAGTAGTAGAAGTAGTATGACTAGCTGAGTAAGATATTTGGTGTTATGTATCGCCGGCCAATACGCTGTTTTTCCTTGTACTACCTATACCAGAAAATTCATGCACACTAAAATTTCGTGACTTCTGACTTCTGATTCCTGACTTAAAAGTTCACGAGTTATAATCATAAAACTGACGAACCATTTATCCCACATATTAATAATTCTATTTAGTGCACTAAAGGGTAGAGGCAAAGAAGGTAGGAGTGGTAGAAGGTTCCCGGCAAGCATGCACACAGCAGCGTTGTGCGTATGTCGCAGCGAACGAGGGGAAGCGAGAGCTTTGCAAGCCACGCTGGTGCCGGGCTGGCCTTGCCGGTCGCGAGGAGAGGTGGAGGAAAGTCACGTGCTAGAGAGAGAGGCTAAACCGAGCGACTGTACGAAGAGAAAATACAACACACTGACAATTCTCGCCGCGCAAAATCACCGAAAACTTCGATATTTTTTTAAAAATCACCCTTTTCTGCCATTCTTAGTCCATGGGAGTGTCAAGGCTCATGTTGTAGTTCAGAATCGATGGAAAAAAGTAATTTTAAGAGGTAAATTCCCCTTTAAGTACCACAACCTTAGGCGTTAGGCGTCGTCGAGAGACCGGGGTTTTCGCGTGGTTTTAGCCTTTCAATTGCAAAAAGCTTACATGTTGAACTGGCATTTTTGTCAAGCACCACCAGTAGTGCCGTGATAAACCATTTAAAGTCGATCTTTGCAAGGCACGGAATTCCGGACGAGGTAATGTCCGATAATGGCCCGCTATTTAATAGCCGAGAATTCAAAGATTTTGCAAACAATTGGGGTTTCGTAGCAATTACGTCAAGTCCACGTTTCCCTCAATCGAATGGAATGATCGAGAGGTACTGAGGAAAGCAAAGCATGATGGAAGAGATTTATATTTAACCTTATTAGAATATCGTAACATACCAATCAAAGGTCTAGGCTCACCAGCGCAGCTATTAATGAATCGAAGGCTAAGAGGAAATTTGCCGGTCTCGTCAGATAAATTGCTACCCGAGCCCATTAATGTCAATAAAATTATAAATAAGCTAAGGGACATACAAACTGTACAGCAAAATTATTACAATAGAGGAGCCAGGCAACTAAAACCACTGTATATAAATCAAAAGGTTAGAGTAAATAATAGTAAAGGAAAATGGATTCCTGCAGTTGTTAAACAGAAACATGCTAGACCAAGATCCTATACTATTGAATTTGATTCAGGTACTAACTGGGAAAGAAACAGGAAATACCTAATACCTGATGGTACAACGCCTGAACGAATTCCTAATCAAAACATTGTAACTTCACCTCCGTCTTGTCTAAGGACATCTGATACGCCATCAGCGAAAGCAGGAAATACTATTAGATCTAGATATGGCAGAGAAATAAAGCCACCACGAAAACTAACATTGTAATAAAATTTTGTATTTTTTGGTAATTGTTATGTTGTTTCAACTGAAATGTATGTTTTGTTATTATTATCATAAAGCGAAGGATGTGATGATGTCATTGTTATTTAGGCAACCCGCACAACACGCTGATATATAAAGGGTCGCAGACTCGGAGAATAAACCAGTACACGACACAGACTAACTCTATCATTATGCTTGTGCGATACCTCGATAATCCTTCACCATCCCAGTAATATCACAGTAGGCAAACAAACTTTCTTAGCCACTCTCTGCACGTTTCACTCAACCAAGCCCCGTTGCTTGCCCCATCAAGAATTACACACTGATTTTCGGAAGCGAGGCTACAGAATTTTTTTGTTGTTTGTTTTTAGTACCCCGTCGCCAAACCGCCCAACAATCTGCAGAAGATCGACATGGATGTGATTTCAAACACCGACTGCATGACAACGCTTGCCAAGCATAAATCTCCTCTGCATCTGTACCCGGATCATATGTGCGCTGGGATGGAGATTGTTGGGAAGGATATTTGTCAAGTGAGTCGGACACCAACTGGTAATGTTTTGTCTGAAAATTTTCTAGAGTGAAGTTGGACCCAGTAACGCCACCTGCCAATGGTAGGCATGAAGACATGATTTACATGATTTATTTACTTATTTGGGCCATTTTCAGCATTTCACCGGTTCCCCTATCGCCTAATTCAGTTTCCCTTTCGCTCAGTTGTCAATGAACCAACTCCACTGCTGTCATTCCTTCAAACTCTCTTCAGCTTTAACTTATCCGTCCATTTTACTTCAATGGCTAAATCTACTCAATGGCTCCCTTCTCAGTTTGTTCCACGAACATAACTTTTGTACCTCTTGTATACCTTTATCTTACTACTTCTCACACTATCCAGTTATCAAAAGTTATCAAAATGGATAAAAAAAATTGTAAAAGTGAATTTCAGGCTTCCATGGCTTCCATGTCTACGTAATGATTGATGTTTCCAGGGTGATCCCGGAAGTCCTCTGGTGTCCGAGGGCAAGCAAGTTGGGATCGCGTCCTTGGTCTGTGGTTACTGGGACGGCTCTCCTGGGCTCTACACTCGAGTGGCCACGTTTGCTGACTGGATCGTCGCAAACTCTTTCCAAGCCTAGGCTCCACTAGCTGTCACTGTCACTGTCACTGCTATGGCCAGAAAATAAATTAAATGTGAATTAAAACCACTTCTTGTTTGCTTGTTTATCAGAGTATGTCTTGTCAGAGTGATTATGGAAATAATAAAAATCCGGTGTACGTATAAATATGTACCCAAAAATAGGAAATGTGCACAAGTTTGTGTGACTCTTGCTCTTAGCTCTTCCTCGGTGAGGTACGTCATGGGACCAAGTCCCGGGTTTTGCGCACCTGTAGCATGGTGGCCTGAAGCTTGTTCTCGAACTCGGAGACACCGAAGTCGCATCGCCTTCCCCGGCGAAAATAAACGAAAAAACAAACCGAAGAAATGGATTGAAAAATAAATTAAAAGAGATCGGATCAAAAACCGACGTGGGGAAGTTTTCCTTTTGAAGAAGAACAGCGAGAGATTGGAATTTGTTGGAAGACAGAATAAGAATGAATTGTTAATTATAGAATTATAGAATTTAAGACCTTACCATCGCATTGAAAAATTCAATTTAAAGGGACAAAATAGAAATAAATAAATCATTGCTTGAAGAGTGTTTTGTACCGTGTGAAAATAAACCCAAGAGCTGGAAGATTTTCAGGTCATGTTCAAAGGTATTTTTTCCCCCAGAAATTCACACTATTTTTGAAATGCCGCAATGGCAATGATGGCAATGACTGCTGCGAACGATGGGGTAATTCCTCTACAAGCCGCATCCGTAGAAAACGGTGTATCGTTTGGGACTCTGTCGCGGCTAATAAGCGACGAAGTCAGCGACAAATTCAGATTCACCTCTGTACCAGCACCGTGGTTTGGAATATCTGGTGAAAAGCAACCTCGAGAAGCAATCATTCAACTTCCACTTTTTGGATATTTTTTGGAACAAGGAAGGAGATCATTGAAATGGGCAGCGACATTGGGGGAAAGGCCCTTTGCTTAAGGGTTATCCGAGTAATGTGTGGAACGATACGTTCATGTTCATGAAGAACAACAACTCTCTACGTGGACAGCAGAAAATCTTTCCACCCAGCGTTAAGACATGGCTACAAACAAAATAAAATTGTTAAATTTAGACTTAATAATATGATTTATACTGAATAATATCAAAATGTATTTCCTAAGAACTTAAAGAATGAAATTATATGACAGTAGCTACTATATAAGTGAAATGACTGTTGACTACTCAGACACCGCAATGTATGTACTTGCAAATCTGTTTTAATAAATAAATAAAAATAAACAAAGTAAGCAATTAATTCTTCGATACGCCGCAGAAGAAGGTTGATGCGCTGAAGGTGACGGGATCCCATGTTTTTAATTTGGATGAATCCGGAATGCTAGCAGTTTGTAGAGGGAGGAAGATTTCGGCGGAAGTAGGTACAAGGACGGCCTAAGTTGAAGTCGGGGAGCGCAGAGAGGACATCGCCAGCACCGCACAGGCCAACGCCTCGGGAACTGTTGTTTTACCGTCCATGATAAAGTTCAAAGGTGACTCGCTAAACGGGGTTCTTTTCAACAATGCTCCGGAGCGAAAGATTTTCTCTCTTGCCCCAAAAGTCTGCATGGTTAGCGAAATATTCGTGGAGTGGTTTGTAAGGTTCATAATATTAATTCCTCCATGTCGTCCGGTACTCTTACTGCTTGGCGGGCATGCCACACAAATGCCAAGGAACTTAATAGTTTAGGCAACAGAAAATAACAGTAATTTCCTACGCGCGTGAACCACCCAGTGGACGTGGGTTTGTTCAGGTCTGCGAAGGACAATTTCAAGGAGCGCGACAAGAGACCAGGAAGAACGAAGGAAACAAGATTGATCCGCATCGCAGGCTGTTTTTGAAATATTTGTACAGAAATCAATTCAAAAATAAACTCCTACTCACCTAGGTTTTTTTAGATTATTTCCAAAAATATTATCTCAATCGGTGTGAAAAGTGGACACTGCGCTTTGAGAATCACCCCCATGACCAAACCAACACAAATACGGAAGGCGAGTCATTCCACAATCAACTTTAAACAGTATATTAATATATATTAGTATTATTAACACACGTGTGTTAATAACTAGTTATAATAGTATACTATACTATACTATATACTAGTTATAATATAATAACAAGTTACTCTAAGATTTGTTCGTAATGGAACAGGATCGACATATTATTCATATTATTCATATTATTCATTCATGAAGGTGCGAAGCTTCAGTCAGAGCTGCCTGCTTCATTATCTAAGAGACCCCGCATTGGAATGAGCAAACCCGGTTCAGAAAATATTGTTAATGAAAATACCAACACATTGTGGCAGGTTCATTCTCAATCTTCTAAAATTCCTTCCCAGTATGAAGTAAGTAAACCCCGAGAAATCAGCACCCGTGATCCTTGCTTTCAAACATGTTTGAGCCATCTTATCTTGCCTATAGAGGTAATTGTAAGCACGTTCCTTTTTGTGCCAATATATTCCTGTAAGAATGATCTCCATACTTTCTAGGACCCTGACACTCCATAAGCCAGCAGCCGCAGTATCACAGCCGTGTTTGATGCTGATTTCCACGCTCTATCGGTTGCTCCAACACACGAAGGGTCCGTCTCATGAAGGACTTGAGACAACTAATGGCAAATCCTGGAGCTGGCCGGTTGATGAGGAAATTTAAAAAACTCCCAAAGAACTGGTTGATCAGGTTAAGAGCACACGTCGATAGTTACCCCTCAAGTAAAGCGAAATTATAAGGAATTTTTTCAGGTGCAGTTGACCAAGTAGCCAGGACCAAACAAAATAATATTTCAGCTTGTGTTCTTTAAAATCCAGAATTCTCCAAAGGTTTATTTTCGTCAATTTTTGCCTTATTTTCATAAGATGGCAATATTTCGGGGTCAGACTTGATTCTGATTTCAACCACGAAGATTTGGATGAGAAATTAGTGCCGTAATGTCACCGTGGATGGAATTACTTAATACAAACCCTCGCCAGCAAAGCGAAGAACACCGCTGTCGAGGCTGCCCGCGAGGAAATTTATTTTAACCCAATTCTGGTCCAGTAATACCAAAATATCTAACTCTGTGATAAAGATAGCCAGAATGGTTCAGTGAAATTGTTCCATGTTTGTATGGCTCGCTGTGTGCCGGGTGCTGCGTCTCCAGCTGACGCAACGCAGTGGCTTCGAGTGCTGAGCTACTATCGGCATGAAAGCCCCTAGGGTACCATCAGATGGCCGGGGGTGCATGTCCGTGCCGCTGTTTAATGGTGAGAATTTTTCTAACTGGAAATTGGAAAGAGTATGATCTTTTAAAATGTGTCGAACAACATTTCGGGGAAAGATGGAACAGCAAGTAAGAAGGCACGGGAATGAATGGGAATGCAAATAATAATGCGCATTGGTGATTCACATCGTGAATATGTCAATATGATGATGTGGTTTTTTACGGCGCGTCAGCATTTAGAGGCTATGTGCGCCGGTCAAATGTTTAAAATGCACAAAATACATCTTTAATTTAAAACTGCTCAAAAAACTTCACTATAAAAAGGTCAGTTAATATAAGTCAGTCCAAATTTAAAAATATATAAAATGACAACGATAAAGACAAATAAAAAATGACTATCAACAACGAACAAATAAATATTTGTGTCGAGTCAGATGGGTAAAATATTGTCAAAGGTTAGAAAGTAATTAAAGCAATGCTAAAAAACCAGTTGTCATTTCCAGAACACTTAGGAAAGAAAGGGATTATTGTTGTGGAAGAGGCTCTTGCTTCTAAAATCTGAAACTTCCAAATCTACATTGGATAATCATTTACTTGTGTTTGTCCAACTAATTTGTGAATTGAATTCCTCCGTGTAAAATTCTTATATGTTGTTTCTCATCTTTAACTGGCTTCCAAGTGAAGTAACAGCAATCGAGACATTGGCTGCTGAAAATTTTAATATTTCTTTTGTGAATGCAGAAGGTAACAGCTTCGGAAGAAACTCCTCCACGCCGTCCGTGGTGTTTTTATTCCACAGTTGAATGTTTTGTGCACAGGATTTGTAACGGAAACAACATTTAGCTGCCCGATTTATACTTTCTTGGAATCATGTCTCGGAGTTTTGGAATATTGCGGTGTTTGCCGAAAGAGTTTTTATTTTCTTTCCGTGTTGCATAAATTCTCATTGGGTACTTTTTGTAGTTAAACCACAATTAAGGATAATTTGAGTTCTTCCGTTAGGATTACTTGAGTAAAAGTATTTCTTAAACCATGTCGAATTGAACGGTTTCCTGGCGTAACTGCCACAAATTGGACAGTGACATGTCCGCCACGAACTTTGCACTAGGATGGTGCTAGCAGTGGAATTATTAAGTGCTACTAAATGCACGCCATCACTGACTGTAGTAGATCACTAAAAGGTGTTGGCTTAAAATTGTTTGAAAAATAAAAAGTATAGCCAAGTGATTTGCGTCTCATGCAGCGGCATCTTTATAAAATCTCTTTTTGTTCTGTGCTTGGAGCAACGCGTAGAAAATACAGTCCTAAACAACGGAACTGCATTGTCTGCATTTTTCCGTCCTTTATTTCATTATTTCATACACTTGATAATGTTAGACATACTGGTTGATGTGTATCTAGTGTTGAGTAGTCCATCGTCCATATTGGATACAAATTAAAATTGTTAATATTAATTGTAAATATAAATAAAATATTAATATGAAAATATCCTTCAAAGGGATGCTAGAAGGCACCGGCAAGATCGGACGGCCGAGTGCTGCGAGGTGCTTCACGAGGTGAAGGTGGTGAACCCTGCACCATGCCTAACGTTGCCGGGGGGACCTGAGGCTGCTAGGGCAGAAGCTTGCCACATCCCTCAAAGGGCCTTATTTGGAGAAGTTTATGAAGAAGTCCCATCAGGGAAAGGTATGGCTGGCTGGACGACAGCCAGTTTTCCACCACTTCCTCAGGTCTGGGTTTCCGGCCGCTTCGCCGAGTGGCGTTTAGCCCATCGTCCATATTGGAGACAAATAAAAATTGTAAATACTAATTAAATATTAATATGAAAATATAGATGTAAATATAAAAAAATGTAAGGTATTCAGGAATCGACCATTAACCCCGGTGTGTTTTGAGTGTGAGAAAGAATTTCAGGAAGTCAAGTTTGTGAAGCGGCTAGCGCGGCTCTTGGTCGCCCGCACGTTCATACCTCCATCCGACCGAGGCAAAGCGAGGAGGAAAGATGGCCACAAAACGCTCCAAGTCGATACAGACACGAGACATGGAGCTACCAGCAGGCAGAGATGAGGAAACGACTCTGCTTTGGGAGTTCAAACTGCTCGCCTCAATGCAACTGGCTGCCGGAAGGCTGCTAGGCCAGAAGTTTGCCACCTCCTTGAAAGGGCTTTGTTTCGAAAAGTTTATGAAGAAGTCCCATCAGGGAAAGGTATGGCTGGCTGGACGACAGCCAGTTTTCCACCACTTCCTTAGGTCTGGGTTTCCGGCCGCTACGCCGAGTGGCGTTTAGTCCATCGTGCGCGGCATGACTGTGTGTCCCTGTGGTACACCCCCCTGACCATGTGGCTACCTGGCGATAAGAGACGCCGGCGACGCGGGTGCGGGAACGAGACCCTGTCCCATGTACTGGACCACTGCATGGTGCATGTCGCTGCAGCGTGCACGCGGCTGCATGATAGTGCATGATATGACGTTTTCCATAACAAACATATGTATATTTTATATGTATATCTGTATGTTCCCGGAAAATAAATCACTATTATTATTATTGTCTTGGGGCGGCTCGCCAATGCTGTCCCCGTCGTCCGGACTTGGGGGTCGTCGACGCGGTGGCAAAGAGTGGTGTCGTGATCGTCAAGTCAACATTCCGTGGAGCGCGGGCTCGGAGGCGTCTTCCGTGGCGCGTCTGGCCAAAGTATTGTCCTGGGCTCGTTGAATTGAATTGAATTGAATTGTGGGCTTGACTGCGCGTCAGCAGCTATGGCTATTTGCGCCGGTCAGATGATTAAAACAAGACAATGACAAAAAATTTAACAACTAAAAATCAAATATCGATCAGTTGTATAAAATAATGTCATGGGTAAAAAGTTGGGATCCGGCAAATGAGCTGGCACTCAAGTGTCTGGGTGTCAGACCCCGCTACCCGGTTTACGGTGTCGGAGACAATGTGTCAAAATCAGACGAAATACAGTTGGGGCAAAATCGGAGTGGCAGTAGAAACGGAATTTGAACAAACACGATCAATGAAGAATCGATGAAAAAGTGTTTCTAAAATTGTAAGATGTTAAAGCGCGGGCTTTGACAGTGGTAGTATATTAATATATCTATTGGCGGCCATATGACCGCCATATTGAAAGCTGGGAAAGTTTAGCAACGTTATATTTCGATGGAGCGATGCAGACAGGCTATGATCGTGACCGGTGACGCTGCAGACCATCGCTCACCAAGAAATACACAGGATACTCCGGCAAAACCACCGACTGCTCTTTCTCCGCTGTTGCCAAGCAGCAGCAAAGTTGCAGGCAGAAAACGTTGATCTCTACACACAAATCCTCAAAGATGAAGTCGTTGAGAAGATCCAACAGAGAGCCACAATGAGTGTCCTCATGAAATATAGACCTGACCATTAATTATGGCAGAATGTAAGAAAAATATTTTTGAAAGCATTTGATACAAAACTATGAACATGTTGAACATTCATTGAAGTCTGCAAACAACTTGAATTGTGATTATACTGACTGTCTCCATGACATGTACATGTTGCTTGTTGACAATATTATCGTTATCGTTATTATTCGAGGTATCGGTGTGCTCATGGAAAAATTTTCAGCCTGTTATTGTTATGGAATAAAGAAACATATATGATTTAAAAAATGATTATTATTCCGGGGCACTTAGCCCGGGACTGTGAACACAATCAGAATAGAAACATGCCTGCGTAAGATGATGGCTACACGCTCCGGCTGGAAAGACCACTGCTTCTAAGTTTCAATGGGCGGAATGTAGCACTGACAAGTGTCTATAAGGCGGCACGTGCGTGCTGGTCGCTCCCTGGAAACCAAGTGACGCTACTTTGTTCGCTGGCAGCTCGATGCTGCACCCTACACAGATACTGTAGGAGAGCTGACAAATTTATTTTATTTCTCACTTGATAAAGCTCCAGGCCAACTGCTTAATAATAATAATAATAATAATAATAATAATAATAATAATAAATGTTTATTGTCCAGAGATCAGGGAATGATATAAGACAGTCAAATTAGATACCATGAGTACACAGTTACAATTCAAAAGGTATACACGAGTACATTAGTCCTTCATGGCGTTCGCCAAGTAATCGTCAACAGAGTAAAAACATTTGTCTACCAGCCAATTTTTAAAATTACATTTGAAGACTGAAGGGTCCAGTAGCCTCGATATGTTCTTAAGCTCAATTGGTAAGATATTCCACAATTTAAAGCCAGCCCTTATTGGGCTTTTTGTCGTGCATTTAAGATTAGTTGAATGTTTATCCACCCGTCGTACATGTCTTAAACAATAAGGTTCCTTATCACAAGGTGCGTCATCTGGTAACCTATTGGCTAAATACACTAAAATCGTGTTATAAATGTACATAGACGGCAATGTCATAATTTTAAAACGTAAAAATAGCTCAACACAAGAATCTTTATAAAAAACTCCAGGACAGCATGGATCATAACTAGCTTTGGCCAGAATACGCAGGGCTTTTTTTTGTAGTCGGAATACCCTAAAAGCAGCCCGCGTGTGGCCCCAAAGTGGCACCCCGTATTGTTATCTTGAGTGTATATGCGCATAGTAAACTAGTTTAGCACTCTGTTCGTCACAGAGCTCCCTAATTTTACGCAACAAATAGCACCCGGCGGAGATCTGGATGCAGAGACGGTTGCAATGCTCAGTCCAGTCGAGATTACGATCTATTTGCACTCCTAGGATTTTAACATCCGATTTTTCATGGATGCTTTGGCCATCAAGATATATTAATGGACTAGAAATTTCATTTTTGTTTGATGGCAATTTTGTAAAATTGATGAGAACCACTTTTTTTTGTTCAAGAAGAGGTCATTATTCTCACTATATATCTGGATGTCCCTGACCGCTTCTCTGCCTATTTTGATAATGTCAGAATTCTTTGCACTTATATGATGAGTCGTCTCGTCCGCATACAGTGTAACTGAACCGACACCAACATTGTCCGACAGATCGTTCGTAAATAGAACAAACAGTAATGGCGAGATGATTGCTCCTTGCGGTACACCTACGTTAATGACTAGTTCCCCTGACAGGTAGGTGCTCTCTTTATCACTCGTCCGCACAACCTGTATCCTATTTTTAAGAAACGACCTCACCCAATTATTAGCAACCCCGGATATGCCCATTTGGTGTAATTTGTGCAGTAGCATGTCATGATTGACTGTATCAAACGCTTTGGAGTAATCATAAAATATTCACAAAACCTCTTCTCTGTTGTCGTTTGATGTCATGACCTTTTCGACAAAGTCGACTAGGGCCGTTACAGTTGATCTACTTTTTATGAAGCCATGTTGCGCTTTATTCATAATATCAAATTTGTCGACAAAGTTACTAATCCTCCTATGTAGAACTGATTCGATTACCTTTGAGAATACAGAAGTCAGTGCAATTGGTCTGTAATTACTTATTTGTGACTTATCTCCACATTTGTAAACAGGGACAGCGATTACCCTTTTCAAGCGTTCGGGAAATACCCCTTGGCTCATCGATTCGTTTATTATGTGCATGAGCGGGTTTGCAATAAGTCCCGCGACTGATTTTAGAATGTGACACGGTATTTCGTCGTGGCCTGCCGATCGTTTTTCTGTCACCTTATTGATTATTTGAAAGAATTCTTTCCCTAATACGGGCGCTAAGAAGATGCTGTGCTGGTTCCTATTCTGCGATGATTTTGCAGTGTCTACTGGTCTGGCCCGCGTCTTTAATAGCTCCACGAAATTAGAGCTGTAAAATTCGTTAAAGCGATTAGAAACGTCAGAATTGTTTATTATATTTCCTTGGACATCTTTGATCGTGCCTGCAATGTCCCTAATAGTTTTGTGATTTTTGTTTTCATGAATTAGCCGCCAGGCCGCCCTGTTCTTATTTTTAGCCGTTTTTATTTTCTTACAATTATACTGCTGCTTGGATTTCCTCATTTCGGCTGCGTAATGGTGTTGTTTGCTCAGGTAAACGGCCTTTGATTCCTCCGATGGGTTTTTAATGTAAGTAATGTATACTCGGTCACCTTCAATGCGCAAGGCTCGCAGTTCGTCCGTGTACCAAGGTTTATGACGGGTTCTCTTTCGCTTACTTTTAGCTGATTGCTTAGGAAATGCCTTCTCAAACTGTTCATCAAATAGGACGCAGAATTCCTTAAATATGTCGTTTCTATCGATCTGCTCGTAAATGGGATCCCACGACACTTCGCTAATGCCTAACACAAACGCATCTTTATTCTTTGCCGAGAAAACCCTTATTGAGCCCGGCTTTTCGCTGTCTACGTCTTCCTTAAAATTCTGATTTGGATTATTATAATCGATCTGAACTAACTGAGCAAAGTGGTCTGAAATTCCATGATTGATATTTCTCACAAAGTAAGCATCGTTATGGTTCGTAAGCGCGATGTCTATTGCTGTGGCAGACGACCCTGCAACAGTTACAGCCACTCTAGTGGGTTCCGTGTTTAAGACTCTCAAATTTGCCAAGGCGGCCACCTCTCTTAGAATCAATCCATCCCTACCAATTAGGTCCAAATTACAGTCTCCAGTTAAAAGTATAGATTTATTTCCTTTGTCTAGGGTGACTGAAATTGACGAGAGTTTGCTTTGGAAAGATTTCAGATTTCCCAGGTCTGCAGTGGGCGCCCTATATATCACTTAAAGTACTAATTTGATTGGTTAACTTAATTCTATTGCACATGTTTCAAATAGCTTTTCGTCTGACTCGCAGTTGATGTCTGGTCTGATTTTAAATTCAACATTAGTAGCGCATTTGTTAATGAAGATGGCTACTCCTCCACCTCTTTGCGCTTTTCTGCAGTATATCGTAGCAAGGTTAAAGTTGTCTAAAATCCTTGTGTCCTCTACACCGTCCCTAAGCCAATGCTCTGTTACACATAAAATGTCCAGTGATTTAACATGTTCCTCTATCATATTTTCTAGCAGGTCACCTTTATTTGCCAGACTTCGTATATTAACATGCATTATACTTAAGTTTTCTTTACATCCAGTCTTTTCTTCTCCTCCAGTCTTCGGGTTTTCTTTAGCGTATAAAGTGAGATATCCTGTATCATTCTGATCTCTAGTCTTCGATTCTTCAGTCTTCTGTTCTCTAGCCTTCGATAATTCAGTCTTATGTTCTCCCGTCTTATTAGTATCAGTCTTCTCTACAGTCTTATTTCTCTCATTCTTCTTATCTTCAGTCTTTCTTGTCTCCTGTAATTGCTATTTCCCTACGTCGGAATCTTCATCATCACCCGCTTCGTTTGTTCCATTTAGTGCTTCATCCACTTTCTCCAAAATCAACTGGCCTAGGAATAAACCGCCCCTACGGTTCAGGTGCAGCCCATCTTTTGCTCCTTCATGGGCCGAGAGTCTCGAGTTGGGATTGTAGAAGATCGCTCCTTTGTTCTCGCACAGCCACTGAAGTCCATCATTCAGTTTGTCGATGGTCGAGTCGTACACATTACGCCTGTAGACCAGTCCCCCAATGACCCACTTCGCTTTGCTCCACTTCCTGGCCACGGTGTCAATTAGTTCGTCGAACTCGGCCACCAAGTGAACCTTCGATCGAGGTTTAATATTGTTCGTCCCAGCATGAACTATAATAACCTTAGGTTCACTTTCGCATTCTTGCATTAGACATAGTTCCCTCTTCAAATCGTTCACCCTGATGCCGGGAAACACAGATACTTCACAGCCTTCTTTCGCACAAACTTCACCAGCACCTCGAATCATTGAATCACCCACCAGCAAAGCAGTTCCCGGGGCGTGTTTTGGGGCTTGAAGTGTTTCCAGAATCTCCGTCGTCTTGCGTTGAATGAGCCGTCTGAACTTAGCATCTCTTGCGTTTCTTACCTCTTCTTCCGTCCTCTTCTTATCACTGACTGTTTCTGGTTTCGCCTCATCACTTCGATGGGGCTTTTTAGGAGTTTGACTTGCCTCACTGTATGTTTTTACATTCCTGATAGGAGTGCTAGGTGAGTCGACATCAAAACGCTGTACCATTTTTGTTACAAGCGATTGACCCGCCAATTGTTGTTTCTGAACTGGGCTTGAATTTTCTCCTGTTGTTAGTTCCTTACTGCGCGTGTTAGCACCTTTTTATTATTATTATTATTATTTTTATTCTCTAAAGAAACTACTACATAGTTTGTCGAGATTTTATACAAAAATTGTACAATCAGAGATCGCAGTCAGTTTATGACAATTAGTTAAATAACACTGTCAATATTTAAAATTAAATATCAATATAAAATAGTAACAAATAAATATGATATAACCTAGTATTTAGTCAGAGGTTGCAAACTACACACCACAATACTCGCCGAGGGAATAGAATTGCATGTCTTGTAGATAAGAGCGGAGCTTGTTCGTGAATATTGATATACTCTCATTGCATGTCCTTATGTTGCTCGGAGATTTATTAAACAAGAGCAGGCACATGCTGTGTACCTGCTTTTGGGACGTCGTCAGATTGTTTTTTTTTACATGTAGCATATTAGCTTGTCTTGTATTATGATCATGCACCTCAGCATTTATTTTGAATTGGTTCTTGTTCTCGTAAACATATCGTACACAGGCAAAAATATAAAGAGATGGCAGAGGTAAAATACCTAATTTTTTAAAAATTGGACGAGCACTTTCTCTACTTTTTGTTTTAGTCATAATTCTTAAAGCCCTTTTTTGTATAATAAAGGTACTTTTAGCCGATGCTGCATTGCCCCAAAATATGATGCTATAAGTAAGTATTGAGTTGAAATATGCAAAATATACCATCAAAACGGTTTTGAGGTCCGCTATCCTAGACATTTTTCTAAGTGCGTAGCATGCTTGTGATAATTTTTTATTAATATGTTCAATGTGTAGATTCCATTTTAGTTGTGAGTCAATTATAGTTCCTAAGAATTTTGTATGGTTATGAATATCAAACTCCATATTTATTGGTAAATTGGCCCCTTCTTTTCTAACTTGAAAATTAACGAAGATTGATTTGGCCACATTGAGAACTAGTTTATTTGCATAAAACCACTCGTTTAGCTTACGTATCGCATCATTTACATTTTTTCCCAGTTCAATTATGTTACCTCCTTTTACTATTGCGCTGGTATCATCCGCAAACATGACAATATTTCCCTACGGGAAGCATTGGGGAAGGTCATTTACATAAAATAAAAAAAGTAAAGGCCCTAATATCGATCCCTGTGGCACCCCTATCTGCATCACTTTTGGAGTTGACTTGCATGACGTGCGATTATTATGAGTTTCCACTACCTGAGTTCTATTTATTAGGTAATCCTTAATCCAGTTTAAACAGTTTCCTCTTATTCCGCAGTACTCTAATTTACTTATTAGGATATCATGGTCCACACAGTCGAAGGCCTTTGATAGATCACAAAAGATTCCAGCTACTTTGATATTATCATCTAGAGCACCACAGATCTCGGAGATTAGTTTATAAGTTGCTATTGCTGTTGATTTATGTTTACGGAAGCCAAATTGCACATCCGAGAGTATATTGAATCTTTCAGAAAAAGATATAATTTTATCAGCCATAATTTTTTCAAATACCTTCGAGAAGGACGATAGCAGACAAATAGGCCTATAGTTAGATAAATCAGTCTTATCTCCCGCCTTATGTATAGGAATGACCTTTGCTTCCTTCATTTTCAAGGGGAATACCCCTTCCTCTATTGAACAATTGAAGATATCGGCCAAGGGTGCAGTAATAAATTCGGAACACTCTTTTATTAACACGCTAGGGATCCCATCTAGGCCATAAGAGTGTTTGCTTTTAATTTTCTGTATTGCACTTGCCACTTGCTCTTTGGTTACTGGTTGAAGATATATAGAATTAGGTATTCTTTTGGCCCCCAACTTGAGAAAATTTAAGGAGTCATTTCTGGTAGAGATGTTATTTTTTACAAGTTTGATGGGTATCTCATTAAAGTAGGAATTAAATAATTCGTTTACTTCTTGTTGTGAGGAAGTCAAAGTATTATTCTCCTTCCGAATTTCTATGTTCTCACGCCTGACTCCATCCTCTTTCCCAGTTTCTCTTTTTATGATCTTCCATGCTGATTTAATGACATTTTTTGATTTTACAATCTCCTCATAAATATGTTTCCTTTTTGCTAGTTTAATAACTTAATAAGTACCTTCTTGTATTTCTTGTATAAATCTAGATCCTCCTCATTCCCCGTTGCCCTATACTCTTGGAACAATTCTCTTTTTGTCTTCGCCGATGTCCTGATTCCATTAGTAATCCATGCATTTCCTTTAAGATTTGGCCCAGCTCTGTACTTTCTCATCGGGAAAGCGGTGTCAAAGTTAGTTTGGATTCTATTGTGGAAGGCATTATATTTCCCATCTGTAGTCATGTTTTCTGCCACTTCCTTGAATGTTTCTTTACTCAGTAAAAACTTAAAGTACTGCATGTTAGCTTTGGTATAGCTCCTACCTACAGTTGTTTCATCAACCTGCCTAGTCTCAGTTATGTTCTTTAATCTTAGTTCAACTAGTTGTGCGTAGTGGTCAGATATTTCCGTTTTGATAATCTTTGGCGCCACTCTATTTCCGTCCACATTTGTTAAAATATTATCAATTGTTGTCGCTGAATTTTTTGTTATTCTAGTAAATTCCCTGATTGTGGGCCGAACATTCAAAGATTGTAGTGAATTGATAAATATAGTTCTTTCCACTGTATCGCTATCCAGGTTCACATTGAAATCTCCACATATAAGTACCTCTTTTTGTTTCACAGTAAGGGGATTCACTATTGTTTCCATTTTCTTACAAAAATGTTTAACGCTGGCATTTGGAGAACGATACATTGTTAGTATGTTCACCAGTTCCTTGCCCTTTACTTCTACCTCTATCCCTACACATTCAAATTCTTTATCCCTATTGCATCGAGACAGTTTGGGCAGATATTTCGTTTTACATTTGAGTCCCTTAGAAACGTAGATGCAGACCCCTCCATACTTCCCCTTAGCCCGGCAGAAAAATGCTGCCTGAGCGAATCCATCGATTTGAACAGTGGGTACTACCTCGTCAGATCTCCAGTGTTCTGATAAACATATTACATCTACCTTAAATTCCGCAAGGACTACGGCAAGTTCCCCGCACTTTGTTTGGTTTAGGCTCTGTATATTTAAGTGCATGACCTTGATTGTTCTGATGTTAGTGCCTATGTCCCTCTTAACTAGGGTGTCGACCCTATTATTTGAGATCGGTAAAAAAATTGGGAGCTAAAACCAGCTATTTTATTCCTTGTCGCGCGGTATGGTTGCTGCCTGGAGTTGACAACGTTTCCCTCCTTCGAGCTCAGGGGCGAACCTGCAGTAATTTTTCCAGTTGTCGTTTGGTCGTGGGTTGCCCCGCTCTGCATGCTGATGGTCCCGGCTAGTACTCCAGTTGTCATGCTGTCGCGGGTTGCCCCGCTCTGCATGCTGATGGTCCCGGCTGGTCCTCCAGTTGTCGTGCTGTCGCGGGTTGCCCCGCTCTGCATGCTGATGGTCCCGGCTAGTCCTCCAGTTGTCGTGCGGTCGCGGGTTGCCCCGCTCTGCATGCTGATGGTCCCGGCTGGTCCTCCAGTTGTCGTGCGGTCGTGGGTTGCCCCGCTCTGCATGCTGATGGTCCCGGCTGGTCCTCCAGTTGTCGTGTGGTCGTGGGTTGCCCCGCTCTGCACGCTGATGGTCCCGGCTGGTCCTCCAGTTGTCGTGCTGTCGCGGGTTGCCCCGCTCTGCATGCTGATGGTCCCGGCTGGTCCTCCAGTTGTCGTGCTGTCGCGGGTTGCCCCGCTCTGCATGCTGATGGTCCCGGCTAGTCCTCCAGTTGTCGTGCTATCGCGAGTTGCCCCGCTCTGCATGCTGATGGTCCCGGCTGGTCCTCCAGTTGTCGTGCTATCGCGGGTTGCCCCGCTCTGCATGCTGGTGGTCCCGGCTAGTCCTCCAGTTGTCGTGCTGTCGCGGGTTGCCCCGCTCTGCACGCTGATGGTCCCGGCTGGTCCTCCAGTTGTCGTGCTGTCGCGGGTTGCCCCGCTCTGCATGCTGGTGGTCCCGGCTAGTCCTCCAGTTGTCGTGCTATCGCGGGTTGCCCCGCTCTGCATGCTGGTGGTCCCGGCTAGTCCTCCAGTTGTCGTGCTATCGCGGGTTGCCCCGCTCTGCATGCTGATGGTCCCGGCTGGTCCTCCAGTTGTCATGTGGTCGTGGGTTGCCCCGCTCTGCACGCTGATGGTCCCGGCTGGTCCTCCAGTTGTCGTTTGGTCGTGGGTTGCCCCGCTCTGCATGCTGATGGCCCCGGCTAGTACTCCAGTTGTCGTGCTGTCGCGGGTTGCCCCGCTCTGCATGCTGGTGGTCCCGGCTAGTCCTCCAGTTGTCGTGCTATCGCGGGTTGCCCCGCTCTGCATGCTGGTGGTCCCGGCTAGTCCTCCAGTTGTCGTGCTATCGCGGGTTGCCCCGCTCTGCATGCTGATGGTCCCGGCTGGTCCTCCAGTTGTCATGTGGTCGTGGGTTGCCCCGCTCTGCACGCTGATGGTCCCGGCTGGTCCTCCAGTTGTCGTTTGGTCGTGGGTTGCCCCGCTCTGCACGCTGATGGTCCCGGCTGGTCCTCCAGTTGTCGTTTGGTCGTGGGTTGCCCCGCTCTGCATGCTGATGGTCCCGGCTGGTCCTCCAGTTGTCGTGCTGTCGCGGGTTGCCCCGCTCTGCATGCTGATGGTCCCGGCTGGTCCTCCAGTTGTCGTGCTGTCGCGGGTTGCCCCGCTCTGCATGCTGATGGTCCCGGCTGGTCCTCCAGTTGTCGTGCTGTCGCGGGTTGCCCCGCTCTGCATGCTGATGGTCCCGGCTGGTCCTCCAGTTGTCGTGCTGTCGCGGGTTGCCCCGCTCTGCATGCTGATGGTCCCGGCTGGTCCTCCAGTTGTCGTGTGGTCGTGGGTTGCCCCGCTCTGCATGCTGATGGTCCCGGCTGGTCCTCCAGTTGTCGTGTGGTCGTGGGTTGCCCCGCTCTGCATGCTGGTGGTCCCGGCTAGTCCTCCAGTTGTCGTGCTGTCGCGGGTTGCCCCGCTCTGCACGCTGATGGTCCCGGCTGGTCCTCCAGTTGTCGTGCTATCGCGGGTTGCCCCGCTCTGCATGCTGGTGGTCCCGGCTAGTCCTCCAGTTGTCGTGCTATCGCGGGTTGCCCCGCTCTGCATGCTGGTGGTCCCGGCTAGTCCTCCAGTTGTCGTGCTATCGCGGGTTGCCCCGCTCTGCATGCTGATGGTCCCGGCTGGTCCTCCAGTTGTCATGTGGTCGTGGGTTGCCCCGCTCTGCACGCTGATGGTCCCGGCTGGTCCTCCAGTTGTCGTGTGGTCGTGGGTTGCCCCGCTCTGCATGCTGATGGTCCCGGCTGGTCCTCCAGTTGTCGTGCTGTCGCGGGTTGCCCCGCTCTGCATGCTGATGGTCCCGGCTGGTCCTCCAGTTGTCGTGCTGTCGCGGGTTGCCCCGCTCTGCATGCTGATGGTCCCGGCTGGTCCTCCAGTTGTCGTGCTGTCGCGAGTTGCCCCGCTCTGCATGCTGATGGTCCCGGCTGGTCCTCCAGTTGTCTTGCTGACGCGGGTTGCCCCTCTGCATGCTGATGGTCCCGGCTGGTCCTCCAGTTGTCGTGCTATCGCGGGTTGCCCCTCTGCATGCTGGTGGTCCCGGCTGGTCCTCCAGTTGTCGTGCTGTCGCGAGTTGCCCCGCTCTGCATGCTGATGGTCCCGGCTGGTCCTCCAGTTGTCGTGCGGTCGTGGGTTGCCCCGCTCTGCATGCTGATGGTCCCGGCTGGTCCTCCAGTTGTCGTGCTGTCGCGGGTTGCCCCGCTCTGCATGCTGATGGTCCCGGCTAGTCCTCCAGTTGTCGTGCTATCGCGGGTTGCCCCGCTCTGCACGCTGATGGTCCCGGCTGGTCCTCCAGTTGTCGTGCGGTCGTGGGTTGCCCCGCTCTGCATGCTGATGGTCCCGGCTGGTCCTCCAGTTGTCGTGCTGTCGTGGGTTGCCCCGCTCTGCATGCTGATGGTCCCGGCTGGTCCTCCAGTTGTCGTGTGGTCGTGGGTTGCCCCGCTCTGCATGCTGATGGTCCCGGCTGGTCCTCCAGTTGTCGTGCTGTCGTGGGTTGCCCCGCTCTGCATGCTGATGGTCCCGGCTGGTCCTCCAGTTGTCGTGTGGTCGTGGGTTGCCCCGCTCTGCATGCTGATGGTCCCGGCTGGTCCTCCAGTTGTCGTGCTGTCGTGGGTTGCCCCGCTCTGCATGCTGATGGTCCCGGCTGGTCCTCCAGTTGTCGTGTGGTCGTGGGTTGCCCCGCTCTGCACGCTGATGGTCCCGACTGGTCCTCCAGTTGTCGTGCGGTCGTGGGTTGCCCCGCTCTGCATGCTGATGGTCCCGGCTGGTCCTCCAGTTGTCGTGCTGTCGCGAGTTGCCCCGCTCTGCATGCTGATGGTCCCGGCTGGTCCTCCAGTTGTCATGTGGTCGTGGGTTGCCCCGCTCTGCATGCTGATGGTCCCGGCTGGTCCTCCAGTTGTCGTGCTGTCGCGGGTTGCCCCGCTCTGCACGCTGATGGTCCCGGCTGGTCCTCCAGTTGTCGTGCTGTCGCGGGTTGCCCCGCTCTGCATGCTGATGGTCCCGGCTGGTCCTCCAGTTGTCGTGCTGTCGCGGGTTGCCCCGCTCTGCATGCTGATGGTCCCGGCTGGTCCTCCAGTTGTCGTGCTGTCGCGGGTTGCCCCGCTCTGCACGCTGATGGTCCCGGCTGGTCCTCCAGTTGTCGTGCTGTCGCGGGTTGCCCCGCTCTGCATGCTGATGGTCCCGGCTGGTCCTCCAGTTGTCGTGCTGTCGCGGGTTGCCCCGCTCTGCACGCTGATGGTCCCGGCTGGTCCTCCAGTTGTCGTGCTGTCGCGGGTTGCCCCGCTCTGCATGCTGATGGTCCCGGCTGGTCCTCCAGTTGTCGTGCTATCGCGGGTTGCCCCGCTCTGCACGCTGATGGTCCCGGCTAGTCCTCCAGTTGTCGTGCTGTCGCGGGTTGCCCCGCTCTGCATGCTGATGGTCCCGGCTGGTCCTCCAGTTGTCATGTGGTCGTGGGTTGCCCCGCTCTGCATGCTGATGGTCCCGGCTGGTCCTCCAGTTGTCGTGCTGTCGCGGGTTGCCCCGCTCTGCATGCTGATGGTCCCGGCTGGTCCTCCAGTTGTCGTGCTGTCGCGGGTTGCCCCGCTCTGCACGCTGATGGTCCCGGCTAGTCCTCCAGTTGTCGTGCTGTCGCGAGTTGCCCCGCTCTGCATGCTGATGGTCCCGGCTGGTCCTCCAGTTGTCGTGCTGTCGCGGGTTGCCCCGCTCTGCATGCTGATGGTCCCGGCTGGTCCTCCAGTTGTCGTGTGGTCGTGGGTTGCCCCGCTCTGCATGCTGATGGTCCCGGCTGGTCCTCCAGTTGTCGTGCTATCGCGGGTTGCCCCGCTCTGCACGCTGATGGTCCCGGCTGGTCCTCCAGTTGTCGTGCTGTCGCGGGTTGCCCCGCTCTGCACGCTGATGGTCCCGGCTAGTCCTCCAGTTGTCGTGCTGTCGCGGGTTGCCCCGCTCTGCATGCTGATGGTCCCGGCTGGTCCTCCAGTTGTCGTGCTGTCGTGGGTTGCCCCGCTCTGCATGCTGATGGTCCCGGCTGGTCCTCCAGTTGTCGTTTGGTCGTGGGTTGCCCCGCTCTGCATGCTGATGGTCCCGGCTAGTCCTCCAGTTGTCGTGCTGTCGCGGGTTGCCCCGCTCTGCACGCTGATGGTCCCGGCTGGTCCTCCAGTTGTCGTGCTGTCGCGGGTTGCCCCGCTCTGCATGCTGGTGGTCCCGGCTAGTCCTCCAGTTGTCGTGCTGTCGCGGGTTGCCCCGCTCTGCATGCTGATGGTCCCGGCTGGTCCTCCAGTTGTCGTGCTGTCGCGGGTTGCCCCGCTCTGCATGCTGATGGTCCCGGCTGGTCCTCCAGTTGTCGTGCTGTCGCGGGTTGCCCCGCTCTGCATGCTGATGGTCCCGGCTGGTCCTCCAGTTGTCGTGCTGTCGCGGGTTGCCCCGCTCTGCACGCTGATGGTCCCGGCTGGTCCTCCAGTTGTCGTGCTGTCGCGGGTTGCCCCGCTCTGCATGCTGATGGTCCCGGCTGGTCCTCCAGTTGTCGTGCTGTCGCGGGTTGCCCCGCTCTGCATGCTGATGGTCCCGGCTAGTCCTCCAGTTGTCGTGCTGTCGCGGGTTGCCCCGCTCTGCACGCTGATGGTCCCGGCTGGTCCTCCAGTTGTCGTGCTGTCGCGGGTTGCCCCGCTCTGCACGCTGATGGTCCCGGCTGGTCCTCCAGTTGTCGTGCTGTCGCGAGTTGCCCCGCTCTGCATGCTGATGGTCCCGGCTGGTCCTCCAGTTGTCGTGCTGTCGCGGGTTGCCCCGCTCTGCATGCTGATGGTCCCGGCTGGTCCTCCAGTTGTCGTGCTGTCGCGAGTTGCCCCGCTCTGCATGCTGATGGTCCCGGCTGGTCCTCCAGTTGTCGTGCTGTCGCGGGTTGCCCCGCTCTGCATGCTGATGGTCCCGGCTGGTCCTCCAGTTGTCGTGTGGTCGTGGGTTGCCCCGCTCTGCACGCTGATGGTCCCGGCTGGTCCTCCAGTTGTCGTGCTGTCGCGGGTTGCCCCGCTCTGCATGCTGATGGTCCCGGCTGGTCCTCCAGTTGTCGTGCTGTCGCGGGTTGCCCCGCCCTTTCGTGATCTCTCCTATTTTAAATCGAAGCAACTCGTTGATTTCTTCTAAATGTATTATTCTCATGTCTTTTTCTTTGATCAGCTTATCTTTGTAGGCTTCCTCGTTTAGGTTAGGTTCTTCTCCTACCTCGTCAGCTGTACCCATGATTCCGTTGGCTCTGATGTGCTCGTCTAAAAAATCGAATCTCGCAGCCTTCATTCGTTCCACCAGTTCTTCTTTTTTTCCATTCTTATTCAGACCAAGTTTCTCCAGTTCCTCCTGCAGATCCGACTTGTTATACTTCACTAATTCTTCGGAAAAACTACAAATATCACGCAGCGCACTTGAAGACACATCACTCCTGTCCGCCATCTTTTTTCTAAATCCTGGCGGCGTACGGCAACCACCGACACAACCAGCTAGAAAAGCCTGAAATGATTATTTTAAATAATGGACTCATTTATACCGGCTTACTTTTTTGTAAATCATTGCCAGTCGTCATGAAGAAAAAAGACGGCAATGATTTTAAATAAAGTCTAAAATATCATCTTGTAGAAAACTGCTTTAAACCAACGCCGAGTTCATTAGAGTAAGCCAAATGTTAATTAATGACCCTGAAAATCCTGTAGGAATAGCACTCTGTGTTCTTTTGGAAATAAATAATAATTATTATTATTATTAAATAAAACATTCAAAAGCCAGGCGGCTGGCTTACACAGCGGCAGAGCTTGTAAGTCATACGATCATAGTTTCATATTTGACAAGTCGAAGAACATATTTGTGTTGTGAAGACACGTTTATTATTTAAAAGACAGCTGGACAAGAGATTGAGAGCTCGCAACTAGAAATTGCGACGGTCCCCTCATGCCATGGAGTCTCGACACGGGAAAGTAAAGGTTCATTTTGACAGCAGGCAAGCAGTGGAACAACCTACCAGAGATGGCGGCAGGGAACAGACCGTGGCCAGAAACAACAAACTGTGAGAGCCAAGTTGAGCGATTTATTCATACATCAGGCAGAGATGAACGTGAAAATGAACATTATTATATTAAAACGTTTCCCAAGCCGAGGGACTTTACGGGAAGAGTGGGACTTCCAAAAGCCGTGTCGGCACTCGACTATCCCTCGGTTTGATATTTTAGCCTCATGGTACAAATGTCCAGGTCTCGCTGCCAAAGCCAGGGATCGCTCTCTCCTGCAATATCAGGATTATTTTCGTGTGAGCGATGGCTCAGAAGGAGTGATGCCATCTTGACCGCATTGATGTTGGTGATGTACACAAGTGGTCTTGGCGGAAAACACCCAGACGCAATCTTTTGTGCAATCCTATCCCCATTTGATACTTTTACTTTTACAGACTTCCATTCAAGATGAACCAAATGGCTACAGACACTTCTTCTTGGAAGCTCTGAAACTCAGGGGTACTGTCTTTTCCGCATTCAGGGAAAGGTCTATAAATCCATGATTTTTAAATAACTTATTATATGTTTTAATATACAGCTGTTGAATACCAGATGCTGATAGCCGAACCCTGGTCTCCGCTTTCTTCTATGCAATATTATTTAGTATGTTAACATTTATCTCCTTGGACTCGGGTAGGGTTTGAAACTGATGGAGGGATGGACTTTTACACCGGCGAATAAGCAACATTGGAGTTGTGTGGTGAACGACGTGTAAAATACTCAACCAATCTTAAATGCACGACGACAAGTCCATTGCGGGCCGGTTTCAAACTGCGGAGTAATTTACCCATTGACCTGAAGAACAAATCTAGGCTCCTGGTCCCATCTGCCTTCAAATTTATTCTTAAAAAGTGGCCGGTAGGAAAATATTTTTATTCTGTTCACGATTACCTGGGCAAGAGCTCTTAATTTTAGTTTGTATTTATTTTCATGCGACTATTTTACGAAAAGTGTGCTGACTGTGCATTGGACTGTCTTGTATCTTTCTATGATCTCTGGACAATAACACATTTATTATTATTTTTTTTACCGTGGAAGCTGTATCATTGTCATTTCGATTTAGAAAATTATCTTTTGATATCAAGTTGTTAATCTCTGCCCCACCGGGATGTCTGGATAGAACATAAGAAACAGCGTAGGGCTGCTCGCTCGCGGCCATTATGTGCCATTCTTGCTCGTGAGCAACCAGCCATTTGTTGACGGTCTTTGAGGACAGATTGAATCCCGCTGTTTCGAGTTGAGGAGCCAAGTAAAGTAGCACACGGTCGTAACTGGGAAGAACGCTTCATGTGAAATCCCTACACGACAAGCTATTCCAGTGTCAACATTTCCGTATTCTTAATGTTTGGCGTTATGAAGGAAGCCATGGTCATCTTTCATGTCTTTCATGAGGAAACGTCCAGCTGCAAACTTTGATTCCCAAAGCTTGGGGAAAGAGACTCACGCAATTGGCCTGTGGTTTTGAATGAATGAATGGTGGGGCGCAAAGGCGAGCCAACCTTCAGGTCAATTTGCGCCTGATAAAATTTTTGAAAAATAAAAAGGAAAATTCTTTAAGTGGGACACAAAAGTCCCACTCGACAAGGGAGACAACCTTGGTTATTAGGTTTCCTTCAGTCGCCACTTCTGTAGCTAGCCCTGACTTTGCACGTCTTCTGGACTGTGTGCATGGATTCGTTGACAATGTGAAGGAGTGGCATTTCTCCGAAAGGACCAGACACTTTAGAAAGAGCCTGGTACTATCTTAACCCGCAGACTTTCTCCACCATATCTTATCTAATATTTGATATCATTCCTTACTGCTCAAGGAAAATAATCTTTCTTGGCGTTGCTTCATTCCTTGTGTCAGTCTAAAACTGGGTTGGGCCGAGCGCGTTCCTTGCTGGCGTGCCCCACGCAATTTACGCACTAGAATCCAATAGTTACTAGAAGAATCGCGTAGTAATCACTACAAAACCAAAACTAAATCCCGAGGTGGAGTCGTGAGGCGCCGCGATATTAGATTATTCTCCGAATGGCGAAGGAAATCAGGGAGAAAAGAAAAGGGGATCGATGAGAATCCCTTTTGTTGTTTTAGTATTCCAAGAATTTCCAGTCATTCACTTCTGCATGGAAAGTTAGAATCCCAGCACTGGTCTCTCCTCCGCGTAGTGAAGGCCCACCACCTACCTTTGTCCTCTCGTGGTCGCTCCTGTGCTAGTCCTGCACCCTGTTGCTCCCTGCACACTGTTGCTCCCTGCACACTGTTGCTCCCTGCACACTGTTGCTCACTGCACCCTGTTGCTCCCTGCACACTGTTGCTCCCTGCACACTGTTGCTCCATGCACACTGTTGCTCCATGCACTCTGTTGCTCCATGCACTCTGTTGCTCCATGCACTGTTACTTTAAGCACTGCTGCTCACTGCACACTGTTGCTCACTGCACTGTTTCTCACTGCACACTGATGCTCCCTGCACTGATGCTCACTGCGCACTGTTGCTCCCTGCGCACTGTTGCTCCATGCACACTGTTGCTCCATGCACTCTGTTGCTCCATGCACTGTTGCTTTAAGCACTGCTGCTCACTGCACACTGTTGCTCACTGCACTGTTTCTCACTGCACACTGTTGCTCCATGCACTGGTGCCCTCGGCACCCGACTCCAGCTGACACATCGCATGCTCATGCGCGTATGATGATCACGCGACAATGAAAACAATCCAAAGCATTGACCACCACAACCGTAACAGCGTTACAGGATTTGCGGTCGAATCCCACTTTCTCATTTATCTGGTCTCAAGAAAATGAACAAATTTGCCATTTGAAACTTGAAACAATTCTATACACTGGGTGATATTAAAAATATCGATTCACTTATTTCAAGTAACGGTCGTCCACAACGGTGTGAAATAAATCTCCGGCTGCTCCCGCCATTTCCCAAGCGTCTGACTCGAGCCTTCACGACAATATTTTCTTCTCCAAAAAACCAATTCGCGGTCGCTAAACGTAATCGCGCAAGAGCCGAGCCGAGGCGCTGTGGCGTCATCCTTGCCGTGAACTTTTCACATCTTTAAAATCCTGACAGAAAATAACAATCGACATCCTGGAAGAAAAATCCCTCCTTGTTCGTAACGATTGCTTGACGGCACCAACACCAAACAAGTGGCACACTCCCATCAATGTTTTCAACTGCCACTTCGTCCCGACACACGAATGTGCAGCATGTTTCTTTGCCAGCAGGGGTCGCGACAGGGAAACAGCACCGCGTGGCTCGTTGATCCGTGTTGGGACTCGCCATGGACAAATGTTCGAAGAAGCCGTTGCTGGATTCTGCTCGCCCTACCGACTGGCGGAATTCCACCGCTCTCACCTCGACGTTACGGGGCATGTCGTAGCGGCGGAATGAAAGAATGAACCTCCAATTATGAGGCTAATATATATAAGCCATGACTTTTAACAATTTCCCACACAACATCAAACATTGCTCTCTTAAAGATTTTAATACCTTGGCGAAAGCAAACCTTATTAAAAACCCGTTTTACTCCATCAGCGAATATTTTAATGTCGACAGCAAGCTGTTGTAATTTGTAATACACTTTTTTGTATATTTTTACATATCTCTTACTACTTTACAGCTTTTATTTTATATTTTATTTGACTCGTTCTATACTCTTGTTTTTAGTGCACGGTACATGAATGAATAAATAGAAATGAGTTAAATTTGTGGGTTTTACTGCGCGTCCGCAGCTGGGCTGTTTGCGCCGGTCAGATGTTTAAAACAAGACAGATGACAGAAAATTTATCAAGTAAAAAAAATATAGATATCTCTATCGATCAGTTGGATAAAATAATGTCATAGGCTAAAAAGTAAAAACTAGATTAAAATACTAGTTTTATATTTCCTGACGCATTCTTTATAAATACTTGCGCCAGGAATTTAAGACTGACAAAAAAACATCTCTAAACTAAATCAGTTTATAAAAAGACAGACTTATTATTAAAAATAACAAAGACAAAAACTACTCTCCAACTATGAACAAAAAAAAATTCCGTCAAGTCAGACGAGTAAAAAATTGTCAAGGGTTAAAAAGCAGTTAAAACAATGCTAAAAATCCAGTTGTGGTTTCCAGGCGCATGTTTCGACCTAGCGGCGGGTCCGCTCCTCGACTCGCTCCTGTGCCATCTCCAGTCCTCTGCCCAACGGATTGCACTCACCCAAGAACACGCTGTTCATGAAACCGGTCGCAAGTTTTCGCTGCGGTTCCAGACCCAAGGCAAGAATTATTGGCAACTTGCTGGCCTGGAGCCTCCAACGACCATTTGGGTTAACCGGTTGTTTTGATAATCACCGGTTATTTCCTCCTTTATTTAGGAAATTTTTACTGAGGTAATTTAGGAAATACCAAAATGACAAAGATGGCAGTCTTGTCGAAGAAAGCCCGTGTGCCACCAACACGGCCGCTGGTCCCTCGTTCACCTCATTGTTGCAGGCTGAAGAGTGTGGAGGGATTCTTACACGACATTTTCTTGAAAAACTCGCGTCTGATATCCCAACACCAGTTACAAAATAAATTGGAAGGGCATGCAAACCGGTGTCTTGCTCAGCTGGGAGAATGTAAAGCAATAATAATAGAAATCGTTAAGAAATTTATAACTGATACCAGAGTTTCAACAATCCTGAACGTCATTCACCGCAGCAACAGCTGCAGAAAAGCCAGAGTTTAAGCACCAGCTTCTTGCTCCACTGAGAATGTAACATTTAAAAAGTTAGGCGATTATGAAATGTTTTTGCCGGAAAAATGAGACGTCGATTTATAACACGGCTCAGTGTCCTCGGGGCAAACCTCCTCAGCAGCGTTGTGCGGAGAGCAGCAGAGGCAGTTGCAACAATCGCTTGGAATTCATCCTGCCAATATGTTAAGTATGGTCTGCTCAAGACTCCACCATATCATCGCTGCCACAGCTGGAGGAAAGCAAGCACATTGAAGAATATTGGAGCACCGGTTTCTTGCTCCATGGGAGTGTCAAGCCAGAAAATGAACCATAAGAACTTTATGAACCATAGATACACGGCACCGATCTTAACCAGCGAAACAGCCACTGGGAGACAGGACGCAAGATACATGGGACCGATCTCATGCAACAGCCTTCCAGAGAGACTCCAACAGGAAGAAATCACGAGATCTGTTTGTAAAGCTAGGAACAAGGAATTTCTTATTTAACATTGTTTTTATAGCAAAGAAGAATTTGAATACAGGGACAGGCTGCAAATGCTAATGTGAATACTGCACGCAGAGTTAAAAAAAAAATAGAACAATCCAGTCTGTTTTTCTTAAACTTAGATTTTATGTAGTATTAACACAAATCTTATTCATTGGCGAATTTCCAAGCTCATAGCTAATATGCATCCAAGCTAGGAAACATTTAACTGTTTTAGAGAGCGTGTGCATCATGTACAATGCAATGCAAAATAGATAAACGATAAGCAAATGAACAATAAACGAGAAGAGGAAATGTTTTTGCCGAAATATCCTCAGCTCTAAGAGCAGCAGAGGCAGTTGTAACAATCGCTTGGAATTCATCCTGCCAATATGTTAAGTATGGTCTGCTCAAGACTCCACCATATCATCGCTGCCACAGCTGGAGAGAATCAAGGGACGAAGCAGCAGCTTCTTTCTGGGAAGAAATGCAGGATGTCTGCGAGTGTGAGCTTGAGGACGAGCATCAGGAGTTTTTCTAGTTTTCAGCAACAGCTGTAGAAAGAGCAACAGCTGTAGAAAGAGCAACAGCTGTAGAAAGAGCAACAGTTAAAGCAACAACTTTTCGGCGTACAAGAATGTCTACGACTTATAAATATATTTCAAACACGAGAAATATATTTTTTCCACAAAAGAAGTGCTGACGTTGCTTAAGAACGACATCTCCCGAGAACAATTTTTTAGACGAACCAGTGGAGTTGGAAGATGTAAAAAAAGGTATAATTTCATCAATTCTCAATGTCATTCCATCCAGAAACGGCTGGAGAGTAAGCAACAGTCAAAGCAACCGCTTCTTCACGTTCAAGAGGAGAGTTCAGGGCTGCATGTATATCTGCGACATTAATTCAGCTAGCATTTGACAGTAAAATATTTAATTTACACCTATGTCCTCGTGATAAATGATAAATTAATATTTAAAATCAACTTCATTTGAACTTTGCTAATATTTAATGGCAGCGAGGAATTTTAATACGAGTGTGTGGAAATATTTGTGCCGTAAGATTGTTTTGTCGTCGATCCCGCAATCTCCCGAGATCAGGTTTGTAAATGAATGAGAAAAGCTCTGAGGAAATGAAGACATAATATCCTGGCTGAACGCAAGGAGAAGTCAATAAAATAATATTCCCAGGCGCCTTTCGTCATTCCTGAGTGTCAATCACAGCAACAGCTGGAGCAAGGGTTGAACCACGACTCCCTATTTATTTGAAAGTAAAATTGTGGATAAGAACATTATTATTTTAAATGTATTTTGTTATGTATTGGCCTTACAGCCTTATTGACAACCGATTGCTCAAGCAACTACGAACAAAGAACGAGCAAATAAATATTTGCGTCGAGTCAAATGAATAAAAAAAATTGTTAAATGCTTCAAGACCAGTGGTCATTTCCTGACGAATTTCCCATGTATTCTTGCGTCTGGAACATGAACAAGATCCCCCTTCGAGGCTAGAACCTTACCGTGGTGAAGGGGTTTGTGTGGTCCGATGATCCGGGAGGCCATGCCGGGGGGAGGTTCTACTCCCACCAAGGTCTCCTATACCGGACAGGCTCCCGGGGAGGACCCAGACCAAGACTAGCCCACCCCGTCGTTGTCGCGGGACCCGGACTTTGGTCGAGGGAGGATCTGGCGCTCTTTCTCTCTCCACCTTTCATTTCACCATCTTTTCTTCATCTCCCTTCTTACTTCATTTCTTTTGCCACCTCCCGAACCCACCGTCTGTCTTCTGCGACAGCGGCGGGGTTTCCCCCCATTGACGACCCTGCTACAAACATGGATTCGAATTGGTTGACTGTCGGTCGTTGTCGGCTCCAGCGATGTCTGGTGACTGGTGACCTGCACAGGGAGTTCTCGAGCCTTACCTTATTGCTGTCTCTTCTTTATCCTACACTCTCCTGTCTTCTCTTCTGGCCGACCCCCTGTGCAGGTCGGAACGCCAACCTGCGTGTTTGCCGTGCGCGGTAACCTGAACGGGCGGAAAAGATTTTCTTGGGGGTTGAGGGGCAATTGTCTGGTTCTTATAGACAATTGTCCCAACACACCCCTTTAGTTTCCGCTTCGCCCAAAACAGGAGGCTGGGGGCTAATCCACCCCCAGCCAATCGGCTCGCCTGGGGCGTTAATGCTTCACGCGTGGATGAGGAGGGGGGCACCGGTGGCGTGATGGGTGTTGCTGGGCCCCACCAGTTGCGGTCACTCGCGACTGCCGGTGCCTCCTGACTATATCCCCCGGACAACCCCGGCGTCCCAGTGGGACGTCCCCCTGGTTGGGCTCCGTGGTGGGCAGGGCTCCGGGGGATGAATTTATATCCATTCATATGGACCCCAAAAACTCAAATCCCCCCCTCAATCCAAAAAAGCGCCTGCGTCCTCTTTTGGAGGATGTTATTTCGTTGAAGGATGTAGTGGCTCCGAGGAGTGTGGAGCCACTCTTTCTCATTATTAAACTAGATAGTGGTAAATCTTTCAGGACCGTCTCGCCCTTCGCGCAGAAGCGCGGATTGTTGCTTATCGCTGGCGATGTTAAGAGCTCCAAATGCCTTCGGGATGGATCGCTCCTGGTAGAAGTTGCAAACGGTGAGCAGTCGCTCAAATTACAATCGGCAACGTCATTCGACACCATGCCGATATCTGTGACTGCACACAAATCCCTGAACACTTCAAAGGGAGTTATTTTCAGCTTCGATCTACAGGACTTTCCGGCCGAAGAGTTAAAGAATGAGCTTGCTAGCCAAGGCGTCATTGATGTTTATCGCGTCATGAGCAAAAAAACCGGTGCCCTCAAGCCAACACCTCTGCTTATTTTGACCTTCGGCACCCCCAAACTCCCGGAGTGCATCTTTGCCGGCTACCTGCGTCTGCCTGTGCGACCGCACATTCCAAATCCTCTGCGATGCTTCACCTGTCAGATGTTCGGCCACTCCAGCTTCGATTGTAAGCGGAAGCCTATCTGTGGGAAGTGTGGCAAGGAGGACCACGAGACTGACGCGTGCAGTAACAGCTTCCACTGTGCTAACTGCTCGGCAGCCCACCCTGTGTGGTCCCGTGACTGCCCACAGTGGAAGTTGGAGCGAAAAATCATGGAGGTCAAGACGATCGACAATATCTCTTTGTTCGAAGCACGAAAGCGCTTCAACACTCAGAATGGCCTCGGTCAAAAATCATTTGCCAAAGCCGTGGACTCGGGCGCGGCTGTCTCGGCGGAGACGGCTCGTTTGCAGGCCATGGTGGAAAAACAGCTGCAACTCTCCGCCGAGCAGGCCAAGCGCCACGAGGAGATGGAAGAACGCCACAGGCAAGAGATCGAGGCCATGAAGAGAGATTTAGAAGCAAAGAACAAAGAGATTGAATCGCTTAAGCTACAGATAGCTGAACTCCATGAGAGCCGTACGCTCCAGCTGCACGCTTCCAAGGGAAGGCAGACTGAGGCCAGCACCTCGAGGAAGGCGAGGGAAATAATCACCTTCCATCCCAACACCACCGGTAGCTCCACGTCCACCTCCCTGTCTACCAGGAAGGATGGAATGGAGGTAGACCCTACCGACACGTCGCCGAACACCTGGCAGACGGTGAAGGGAAAGGAGAAGGAGAAGGTGAAAGAGAAGGGAAAATCCTAAGTCCAACAAAATGCCAGACATCATTCAGTGGAATGTGAGAGGATACACTACAAGAGCACCCGAGGTCAGACAACTGGTGTCGTCAAAAAGCCCCCTTGTCTGTTGCTTCCAGGAATCACACCTGAAGCCATCAGACAAGCCACTCCTGAAGGGCTATGACTTATACCGTTACGACCACACAGGTGGACAGAGAGCTCAGGGGGGAGTTGCAACGGCCGTCCACAACAGTATCCACTCGGAGACTGTTGTGCTGACCACCACCCTCCAGGCCGTGGCTGTGAAGGTTTTCCTTCCCAGCCCCCTACACATATGCAACATCTACCTCCCCCCTGATAGTGTCGTTACCCAGCAATCCATCGACCATCTCATGGACCAGTTACCTCTACCCTTTCTATTGGTTGGTGATTTCAACGCTCACAACCACCTGTGGGGTAGTCTCAGCACCAATCAGAAAGGTACACTGGTGGAAGACACTATCAGGCTTCGCAATGTGGTCCTGTTGAATAACGGCAGTAACACCCACTTTACTGCATCAACAGGATCACTCTCTGCGATTGACCTGACTCTCTGTTCACCCTCCCTCGCTCTTGACACTGAATGGTCTGTGCACGACGATTTATGTGGAAGTGACCACTTCCCTATTTTCATTAAATCGTCGAGGATCCCTTCTCTACCACCCAGACACCCAAAGTGGATTCTTAGACGGGCTGACTGGTCACTTTTCAGTGATCTTGCCACTTTCGATGAGGCTGTCCCCGAGGATATCGATTCTCACGTGGACAGCTTCACGGAGGTGGTAATTCATGCAGCCGAGAAATCCATTCCACGGTCGTCTGAAAAACCCTACCGTCTCCCCGTCCCGTGGTTCACTTGTGAATGCAAGTTGGCCATCAGGGCGAGACGGAGGGCCCTCTCCTTCTTCATGTCGCATCCGACCCAAGAAAACCTGATCGCCTTCAAGAGATCGAGAGCTAAGGCTCGGAGAACAATCACTGAGGCCAAGAGAGTGTCGTGGCGGGCCTATGTGTCGACCATCACGGCCCGCACGCCGTCGTCCAGGGTATGGGACAAGGTTCGGAAGTTGTCTGGCAGATCAACTTTCCGTCCCATATCCGGACTGATGCGTGACGGGCTGTTGCAGTCCACGGGCCCGGCCATCGCCGACACTCTTGGTTCTCAGTTCTCGAAAGTCTCCAGCTCAGAGAATTACACCGCATCCTTCAAGCGGGTCAAGCAGGTAGCCGAGCAGCAAGGTCTTGTCTTCCGAAGTAAGAACCAGGAAACTTACAACCTGCCCTTCAGCGACTGGGAGCTGGACTCCGCGCTAAGAGCCGCCAACGACACTTCACCTGGCATCGATATGATCCATTACCAGATGATCAAACATCTGAGTAAAAGCTCACGATCATACATGCTTCAGATGTTGAACAGAGTCTGGCTCGAGGACAGTTTCCCGGCTCGTTGGAGGGTGGCTATTGTCATCCCCATCCTGAAGCCGGGCAAAGACAAGACCGATGCTGCTAGCTACCGCCCAATTGCCCTTACAAGCTGCCTATGCAAGATCTTGGAGCGTATGATCAACGCTAGGCTCATGTGGCATTTGGAGAAAAACGGCCTACTCTGTGCGGAGCAGTCTGGTTTCCGGCGAAACCGCTCCGTCACAGATAACTTGACCCAGCTTGAAGGATTGATCCAGGACAGTTTCCTCACAAGGAAACACCTGATCGCGGTGTTTTTCGATCTCGAGAAGGCGTACGACACGACGTGGAAGTACGGCATTTTACAGACCATCCACAAGTGGGGTATTCGTGGCCACTTGCCCCACTTTGTGCAGAACTTCATGGCTGATAGGTCTTTCCACGTTCGTGTCGGAAACACTCTCTCGTCGGCTTTCGATCAAGAGAACGGAGTGCCGCAGGGCTGTGTCCTCAGTGTTACCCTGTTTGCGATCGCCATCAACTCCATCACGACATGCATTCGAACTCCGGTTCGTGCATCGCTCTACGTTGATGATTTGGCGATCTTCCATCAAACAGGGAACCTGAACTCGGCTCAGCGGCAGCTCCAACTAACGATCAACCGATTGGAGAGTTGGGCGGATCGACATGGCTTCAGATTCTCCTCGTCGAAAACAACATGCATGCATTTCAGTCGCCATCGTCTATTTCATCCTCATCCTGTCTTGACGTTGGTAAACCAGGTGTTGCCTTTCTCAGAGTCAACCCGCTTCCTCGGAATGGTATTTGACGAGAAGCTCACCTGGTTACCACATCTCCGTCAACTCAAAGACAAGTGCTTGAAGGCAATGAACATCCTGAAGATCTTGAGCGGTACCTCCTGGGGAGCCGACAGAACGTCCATGCTCCGCCTCTACCGCTCCCTCATAAGATCTAAATTAGACTTTGGCTGCACTGTTTATGCATCGGCGAGGAAATCGTATATCGGCATCCTGGATCCAGTGCACAACGCTGGTATCAGGTTGTGTACTGGCGCGTTTCGCACAAGTCCCATCGTCAGCCTGCATTGTGAGGCCGGGGAGGCTCCGCTTAAGATCAGGCGTGACTACCTCCTTGCCAGCTACGTAGCCAAGCTACGTGGCATGCCAAAACACCCGGCATTCAGGTCTGTGTTCGCTCCGCCAAATGTTGTTCTCTACAACACCAGGCAAAAAGCAACCAGACCTGTTGGCATCAGAGCAAAAGAGCTCCTGGCTGCATTTGGAATGGACCTACCACCTGTCCTTCCTGTCGGAATCGGTCGTGTGGCTCCCTGGACAACATCCCAGCCTGTGTGCCTGATGCAACTCGCTCAGCACACCAAGGCCCAGACGAGCCCGGCCGTGTTCCGACAGCTGTTCTTCAGCATTTGCGACCAGTACCCTCAACACTGCAGGATCTACACTGACGGATCAAAGGACAATGAGTCTGTGGGGTGTGCCTTTGTCATCGACAACACAAGCGTGTGCTTTAAGCTCAGTCCTCTCTGTAGTGTCTATACAGCAGAGTTGTTTGCGATTCTCAAGGCCCTTGAACATATCAAGCGTGCCAATCGCAAACAATTTCTTATCTGTTCCGACTCTCTGAGCTCCCTTCAAGCACTATCTCAGGCATTCCCCACGGACCATCTTGTGCAAACCATCCAGGATAAACTTGGCGCACTATGCTTGGTCGGCATAGAAGTGTTGCTCTGTTGGCTTCCAGGCCATGCAGGAATTGCTGGCAATGAGATGGCCGACAGAGCAGCTAAGGACGCCACGACAAAAGCCGATGTTGACTACACATCTGTCCCTGTGAGTGATCTTAAAGCCGCCTTCAGGGCCGAAACAAAGAAGCGCTGGCAATCATCATGGGACACTGTGTTAGTCAACAAACTGAAGCCCATCAAGGCAACTATCGACCCCTGGCAATCTTCTGCCCGACACACTCGACGCGAGGAGGTTGTAACAACGAGGTTGCGCATCGGTCATAGCCCGCTCACTCACGTCTTCATCCTGAAGCGCGAAGAGCCACCGATGTGCACCTCCTGTGATCAACCTCTCTCGATAAAACATCTTCTCGTCGAGTGTGCCGTTCACAGGCAACTGCGCAACCACCTGCAGATTCCCGAAAGATTGCCGGAGGCGTTGGGAGACAACGCCTTGTCGATAGATCGAGTAATTCGATTTTTAATTAAAACTGACTTTTTTAAACTTATCTAGTTTTTAGTAAGTTTTTAAAGCAGTTTATGTTCCAGGCGCAAGTATTTATAAAAACTGCGTCTGGACATGACAACTGGTTTTTTAGCATTGTTTTTTATTGCTTTTAAACTTTTGACAATATTTTACTCACCTGACTTAAAGCAAATTTTTGTTTTTAGTTGTGGAGTGGTTTTTTATTGTCTTTGTTGTCTTTTTATTTTTAAATTAAGACTGCAATTTTATAAATTGATCTAGGTTAGAGAAATTTTTAAATCAGTCTTAAATTCCTGGCGCAGGTATTTTTAAAGAATGCGTCAGGAAATAGTAACTAGTTTTTTATCTAGTTTTTGTTTTTTAAACAATGACAATATTTTAACCAACTGATCGATAGTTTTATCTATGTGATGTTTTGTTGTTAAATGTTTTGTCATTGTCTTGTTTTAACCATCTGACCGGCGCAAATAGCCATAGTTGCTGACGCGCCGTTAAACCCCACAATCAATCAATGAACAAGATCAGTGTTCAAAAGTGAGTTTTAGTTAAAAATCGAGGAATTCTATTGATCGAGACGGTGTTGCCTCGCAACGCCCCCGGGTATCTACAGGTGGTGGTCATCGCCATCTTTTGTCGAAGCAGCATGCTCGTAGGCTTCTTCCTGATTTCTTCGCGCATATTGGCTTTATAATTCAGTTATTCATCTAACACTCAAGTGGCTTGATAGGGGAACGAAAATCATCGTTGATTAAGGAATTTCTATGCGAGCCACATTCTGCTTGTCCACACATGACCCGACATGGGTGTCATGGATGTACCAAAACTTTGTTCGATTATATTATTGACAATACATTGTAAATATTTCAGACGAATTTCTAAACCAGGTTTCCAGGTTGAAAAGTGAGTAAGTTATACTTGGATCGTTGTATGAATAGTGATTTGATTGAATCGGTATATTTACGGCGCTTATTCAGCATTTTTGGCAGTTTTTTCCAACCAAAACAATTGTAGTATCACTTATCTCGATGGATATTTACATTACAATGGGTTTAACATAACATGCATGATACATGGTAGTTAACATTTCACTTGTTGCCCTTGCATATACCAAGGTCTGGCACCCGATTGATGCAATGAGATGGTTGGTTACAGAGAGCATGCTGTCTACAAGGTGATAACGTCCACCAACCTCAGGGACAGGGACGGCCTAGCAGCCAACGGCAAGACGCTGCAAGGTGCTCCGTGGAGAGAGATATGGGATAACGCTCGGACCGATCCGTGAAGGACTGTGCCACATTGAAATGCATGAAAAAGTAAGTGGGGCATTATTCAGTTTTAAATAGGATTGGAATGGATTGGACAAAAGTGTTATCGAAGGAAAACAAGATCCCAAATTTTTTTAAAGTAGACTTTAAGCTTTAGATAAAATATAAGTATAGGGACCTGCCACCAATACATTGTATTATTCGCGGAGGTTTGTTTAGTAAATAAATAAATCATACAATAGTGGAAAGCGATGGCCAGCCGGCAGTGGCTCTGGCATCTCCTGTGTTATGCAGGGAGTTGCTGGCGGGAACGCCGGAGATACACATGGATGCCACTTTTAAAGTGGTACCGCCAGCACCCCACATACACCAAGTATTCACGATCCACGCGATGCGCCAGACGCAGGTATTGCAATGTATAAATATGTGATGTGGTCGGTTTCAGTCAGCGAGGCATTGTGTTCAAGAACAAGAACGTGTCCAGCCCAAAACCGAACGTCTCAAATATTACTGCTCTTCAACGACTTTTTCATCGTGATTCCTGTCTTGCATATTTTTTTTCCGTCACAGAAAGAATATTTACTGGACCACTTTGAGGAGCGCATGGGAGCGAGCGCTGGCTGCAGTAAGTGCGTCCCAGACGTTTTTGTTGTCCAATGTTTGGTGGCAAACGTCCGGCCGTCAGCCACGCCGAAAGAGCCGTAGGGAACCACCGCTAGGCGAAGGCAGCTGATAGCGCTACGACGGTAGGTTCATCTCAACACTGGAGATTATGGCCACGTATTGGAAACATGATTCTGCTGCAGTCTCCGTCTTCTGCAAGGTGTGTTTAGCTCAGTGGATGGGCAGGAACTATAAAATATTGCTAATTCTAAATTTCTTTAACCAATAATATTAAACATTGCGAATTACGACAGGTAGGAAATCTATCGTACTTTTCAAACCAACACTTGACCGATTGTCTGACTCGGACCAACTGTCTCCCTCAACCATGTAGAATTGAAGCTGCCAAGCGAAAGGTTATTACAAAAAATAAGCTCTTCACAGTTTATTTATGATTATTTTCTAGCACCCTGCAAGGAGAAGAAGCAACTTCCTATGGCCAATCGGTCTATTACCGAGGTACTGAACGTCCCCGAACACAAAATGGCCGTCATCGCCTCGCTGACGCGCCGATGCTTTAAGCTCCGCTGGCTTCCGGCCGATCTACCGGGAAATTAAATGCGTTATATAACGCATAGATAAAAACGATACGATACGAAGCACACGATAAAAAAATTGCGACGGATCGCAACGGCCACGGCCGCGGCCGGTCTGAAGACTTGCCAAAATCTTTTAATGACCGCCGCAGAGAGAGCGCCTACTCGAGCCAAAGAACACGCTGGAACAACGTGGAACAACGTGGCGGGAACAGCGTACAACGTGGAACAACGTGGCGGGACCAGCGTACAACGTGGAACAACGTGGCGGGACCAGCGTACAACGTGGAACAACGTGGCGGGAACAGCGTACAACGTGGAACAACGTGGCGGGACCAGCGTACAACGTGGAACAACGTGGCGGGACCAGCGTACAACGTGGAACAACGTGGCGGGACCAGCGTACAACGTGGAACAACGTGGCGGGTCCAGCGTACAACGTGGAACAACGTGGCGGGACCAGCGTACAACGTGGAACAACGTGGCGGGACCAGCGTACAACGTGGAACAACGTGGCGGGACCAGCGTACAACGTGGAACAACGTGGCGGGACCAGCGTACAACGTGGAACAACGTGGCGGGACCAGCGTACAACGTGGAAGAAATGACCGACCACCGAGAGGAGAGCTTCTTACTGTTAACTTAAGCCCAAGTCAACGGCACACAAGCCAATCGAATATTACAGGACTTGAAGGAAACTGGGGATAGATTGGTAGAATGCGGCAGAGAAGGAAGGTTGGGTCCGAGATACAGGGCCAGAGAGGTGCCCAAACGGACACCGGGAAATACTCCTTCTCAAATAGGACCGTAAGGCAGTGGAACAGACTGAACCCAGAACTGCGGACCAAAGCGAAGGAACTGTCGAGCAAAATGTTCAAAGTTCTTAGTCACAATATTGTTCCTCAACGTAATAAATAAAATAAATAATGTTCCTGTAGATTATTATTATTATCATATTAAATTATATTATCATTATAATTATATGATACTACCTGACCACTGCTACTTAACTGTGCACTTGTAAGAGAATTGAAATAAATAAATAAAAATGAAGTGCTGCCCTATTTAGGTGAATCACGCACCGACTTAGACATGCTAAGTTCTAACCCATCTCATCCAAAGAATTGGTTTGCAAATTTAAAAGCATTTTTACCATCCTCAGCACATGTTGAAAGACTTTTTCATTTGCAGGGACGATTAAAATCCCTAAAAACCGACGGTTACACACAGAAATCTTGTCAACTGTATTGTAATGTACGTAATCTGACCAATGTGCCATGCAATGTACGCTGTATGAAGATAAATAAATAATAATAATAAACTAGTTCTATTAAAAGCAATGTAGATCCTTAACTGATGCCTACACATTGACAATAAATAGTGCTTCATACTTTTACTGACTTGTCTTTCAAAGAAAATCTTAACGATTATTCACATTTTCTTATTTTAAAAAATGATCTCCTGGCAGTTTTCCACTTTTGAGAGCTGCCGATTATTGTTAAAATTACCGTACAAAACTCTCGTGTCATATTCTTAAGATAGAAAGTAAAATATCTTGTATGTCTTTCAGGGCCGGTATTACGATCTCTGAACTTCCTCCCAGAAGTTCACTGAACAGTTGTTCAGTGAACAAGTAGTTCACGGAACTAAATTTCCGTTGCGTATTACGATTTGAAAACAACCGCCGAACACCAATCCTTTGAACTAGAGACAAATCTGGCAACAAGGCTGGATGTTTTGGCAGTTGTTCTTTTAAAAATGGCTACTCCAAGGAAGTTTGTTCGTGCCGCGAATTTTACAAACGAGGATGAACACTCAATTTTGGACGCGGTGGAAAAACATAAAGAGGTAATAGAGAATAAGAAAAGCGACTCTCTTACCTGGAAGGCAAAGGTATGATTGGCAACCTTTATACATGATTTTATCAATGATTGAAAATAGCATGGGACATAATCTGCTGTAGTAGTAGGAATTTAATTTAATTGGTTATTACATGTTAATGGGGCTTGTAAATTTTTTGCCAGGAAAGAGTAAAAGAATTATTTATTTATTAATTTATCTTCGCCAAAATGTATGCCCTGAATGCACGCACGCTAATCGGCAAAACCCCGTGTGAAGACGTGACAATCTTGAGCAGCTGCAGCTCGGTCACCGGGTCAGGGAGCCCGGCACAGCTCAATTCGTCCACCTGTTTGGGTGTGCGGAGCTTGTCCTCTGCGCGCAGGACAATTATGAAGTGCCCTCAGGGGCCCGATTCACGAAACAGTGTTAAGCGCGACTAGGGACGACTAGTCAGGACTAGCGCTAATCACGATTCTCGAAAGTTAATACCGGCCGCCATTTTTAGTCCGACGTAGTCCTGTCTAACCCAGCTCCAGAGCAAGGATAAGAAGCGATTACGGACTGTTCGCTCACTCACATTTCAAGTTAAGTGTCATTCAGATTTATTAATTGACTTACTATTAGCGTGAAACTGCTTTTAAAAGTTGTATCTGTATTTTCATTGTAGTTGATAAGAGTATTATTGTTCTTTTATTCGTTTTAATTGCGGGCAAGCGTTTTACAGCCAGCTTTAACCCCACTTCTTTATTTATTTACTTCTGCTGCAAACAAATACATAGACCACAGCCCAAATTCAATGACCATAGTAGATGTGTGAGCCTCTGCTAGTAGGGACTTGCATATTTATAACTTTAATAGTGAAGTTTTGCTCTCAAATTGTGTGCGCTTCAGAAACGAATTACAATGTAAATATTAACGTGGTAATTATTTCCATAGATGGCAGAGGCCGCTCTAGCTGTCGATATTTTCGACGAGGAGCCGATGGTGTTTGACCGCGTTCGTTTGGCCGACTTGTCAGATCGCCACCTCATGCAGACAACCCGTCTGACAAGGGGGCTGTTTTTGCAAGTCTTGGGCATGATCGAGCCGCAACTCACTCGACCAACACTGCGAGCCAATGCTCTGGCTGCTGACACGCAGCTGTTGATTGCCTAGGGATTTTATGCCAGCGGTGGTTTTCAGTGGCTGTCTGGTAAGTTTGGACCTACGGACCTATGTTTACTCTAGTGTTGAAGTCCACATTGCAAATTTGTAAAGCTAATTCATCTTTCAACAAAATGAAAGTATCTGGGACTGAGTTCAATTGAATGAATAAAATATCTAATTAGTAGAAGTGGTACATGTTCACAGGTATGTGCAGTCAAGTGTCGCAGTCTACATGCAGCCGAATCGTGGCCGGTGTCACGTCGGCCTTAACCCAGCTCGCTCCGACTGTCATCCGGTTCCCCATGACTTTGGCAGAGCAGGATGCCACAAAAATTGCCTTTCACCATATTGCTGGGTTCCCAAAGGTGTTGGGGTGCATCGATGGTACCCACATCAACATGCGCAGGCCTCCCACCGAGCACCAGGAACAGTACGTGAACCGGCACCAGCGTTTTAGCATGAACGTGATGGCTGTATGCAACGCTGGTATGCGGTTTACGAATGTTTATGCCGACTTCCCTGGCAGCAACGGGGACGCATATATATATATATATATGCGCAGAGTGCGCTTGCCCAATTGTTTGAAAACGGCACAATAGGTGATGGTTGGTTGCTGGGTAAGCAGATACTACAGCTTAAGTGGTACCTATTATTTCACCAGACACAGCAGACACTTATTTATCATTTGAATTGTTTTCAGGTGACTGCGTATCCGCTGCAGCTGTGGATGCTGACGCCTCTCCACAATCCAGTAACGGTTGCTGGGAGGAGGTACCAGCAGGCCCACACAAAGACCCGATGCACGATTGAGCGGGCTTTCGGACTGCTCAAGTCCAGGTTTCGCTGCTTGGACGACTCCGGCGGCATCCTCTGGTACTCCCCGGCAAAGGTGTGCCAGATCACCATCCCCTGCTGCGCCTGCTGCCTGCTGCGTCCTGCACAACCTGTGTCTGGACGCGGGGGTGCAGCAGGAAGTCGACCAGGCTGTCGCTGAGCGAATCGCCGAGATGGCTGCCAATCCACAAGCTCCTCCTGCGGCCGGGGCAGCAGCGGCAATGCAGCGATGTCTCATTGACGAAACGGTCTGGCCCCAAGGATAGAAAGGTTGGTTGATCATGCTAGGTAGTAGAACCTATTTTGAACGTTGTGCAATATCTTCAAGACTATTTATTTAGTTTGAAAAATAAAAAAAATAATCCATTTTGGATTGTGTGAATAAATTTTATAATATTTGGAATATTTGGTAGAAAACTTTGTTTCTTATCTTATGAACTTAATTACTCAAGGTTTCTAAAATTTGCTCTAGGGCACTCTCTACCCGAGCTTGGTACGCAAGAGTTTCGACTCTTGCATTGCTTGTTTCATCAAGCTGCCTTTGGGCAATCTGGTTTCTAATCTCCATTTGCGTAATTAGCGCTTTCAAGTTGTCGTTCATTTTTTCCTGATTGGATACGACCATTTGTTGCAGCTCTTGTCGTGTCTGCAGAGTGCGGGGTCGCTTCCTAGGCTGCGGTTCTTCAGCCTCTTCCTCTGGCTCCGACTCCTCCTCGACCACTTCAAAGACCACCTCGCGGTGTTGTTCCCGAAGGTCGAAGTCTTCGAAAAAAATACACATTCTCCGTTTCTGGAGCAGATTTGTTGCCGATGTCAAGGCCGAAGTTGAGGCTCTGCCTGGAGCGAGAAGGGCTGGAACAATACTACTTGTTTCTTAAAAGGAACTTCAATGTCAGAAGAATTATTGTTTTGTTGTTAAGAGCAATATTAAGTATGTTTTTCAATTACCAAATCTTGTATTTTCATGTTAAATTATTTTCCTTCATATTGATTGTGAATCCTGACAACATTGAGAAAGGCAGACAATACATTCAATGTGAAAAGACATAATGGCAATGTGCTTATGGAATGAAGAGGTACCGGCGAGCGTATCCATGCCTCCAACGCCATGGAGAGACGCGCTTCCGATTTGTCCCTCGACCACCTTCTCCGTCTCGGTGAGATCTGTCAAGACGGCCTGACCTCCGCCTGTCCTTGCCATCTCCCTCTTGTTATGGCTGACCTTTTTCTTCGTGGCCGTCTTCATTTCTTTCCATTTGTCTTTAATCTGGTTGGAAAAGTATGATTTGTAGAATTTTAAAATGAGTTCCGAATAACAAGTTTTATTTCCGACATCACGTTAACTTTGTCTGCTTTTAATGCTATACACATCAGTTTTCTAATGTGAACAGAATAACAACTCCTGCCAGAATGATAGAGTAACATGAGGTACTTACGGCCTGCACACTCCTAGTCGCAGGGGCAACCGCGTTGACCGCCGCTACAACCGCTCCCCATGCCCTGATTTTATCCTCTTTGGTGAGCCTAGAGGAGAACTCACCAAATAAAACCTTACTCCGTCCTGACACCTCATGTGCCAGGACCCTCTTCTCGCTTTCTGTAAAATTACAGGCACGTGTGGACATCTTGCTGGTCTCCATTGTAAAAATGTTAGTAATCCGGAAAGGATTATCATTGACGCAATCGCTCCCGTCATGTTAGAACGAAATTCGCGGGCTGATATTAAAAGTTTTTGACGTTTGAATCAAATGCGCTCACACAGCTACCCGATTGGTTGATCATTTCAAGTCCGAACTGACCTCGGTAGGTGGCGCTACAGTCGCTAGTCGAACCCTAGTCGGCCCTAGCACTGCTTCGTGAATAGAGCGAGTGTTAAGTTTAACACTTGGTGTTACACCGGGGCAGTGGCGGCTCGTGCTAAAGGGCACAAGGGCACGTGCCCTATGTAGAAAGCTAAGGGTAGAAGAGAGAAAAGGGAATATCTGAATCTATATCTATTTATTTTTTGGTAAATTCAAAATAATATGCTAGCTTGTAAGATGAGAACCCCTTTATAACGCGCTGCCACGCGATACGGTGCCAACGGCAACGGCAAAGAAAACGGCGCGACAGGCAACACGGCGCTCTCGCCACCGTTGCTTCGCTGCGAGATCGTCGCGCTCGCTGGCCGGTTACACCGAGCCGTGTGCCCGGCGTAGCGTCATCATAGTGACGTCACAAGACTGTATTTCGCGCGACAAACCGCATCGGCACGGCCCGGCTCGCTGCTGTGAGGGCACCAAGGCCATGCGCCCCGCGTATTCCTTGCACTGATTCAGGCATTTTGCTTGCTGTTACGCGCACACAGCAGGTGGTGGGAAGAAGGGGACACAGGACACTGACTGACTGATGCACTGCGTGTAAGGGCAACTCCTGTAGGCTCATTCAGCGCGTTCTTTTCTCAAAATTTCAAAGATAAACAGATTGAGAAGATTTTCCATCTAAAATATTGTAGAAGGAGCACAAAGCACTAGTATTATGTGATCATTTTCACGACTAAGAACATGTGATACAATTACCCGTACGTTCGCCTTTATCTAGATAAAAATCTGTACCCTACCACCCCTAACACCCACGAGCCGCCACTGCACCGGGGTTAACTTAGTCCGTGGCTTCATTCCGGGCTCAGTATGCGTGGCTTCACAAACCCGCGACATGGACTCCTTACTTACCGATCGTCGCCACCTAGCCCACCACCCCTCGACACCCACCTCAAGGCCAGCCGGCCAGCCAGCCAGACACCCACCCACCCTTTGGAACTGGTGCCATGGCTAAAAATTACCATTGCCAAGCCGCCACTGCATGGAACCAGTTGCCCGAGACTGCGTATCTCAAGTACTGCTACAGTCGAGCGACTCGCACGCTTGAACCTAAGATGACGCCAGCGACTCTCCATCTCTGTTGCGCCCACCTCATGAAAAACATGGCCGACAGCGTGGGTGCCGAGGTGAAAGGAAGCCCCCTTCGTTCTCGACTCTCAGAGGTGTTGTCGCTGATGTCCGACACATCGAGCTACACGGTCTTGAGGTCTGTCTGAGGACACCTCAGCGACATCCTCCGCGCTGCACGTGAGACCCGACAGTGCGTTGCGTCGATGCAATCCTTGCATGACATGACCGAGCAGCATCCGACCAGTGAACCTGTTGCTTGCGAGGTCATCTCTCTTGACGAGGAGGCTGTACCTCTGCCTAAGACCGTGTATGAGTGCAGCCCGTTCTACCACACTCTCATAAACATTCGGCAGAATCTCAGCGAAATTAGCTGAGATTCAGCCGAATCATTCCCAGAAAATTTGCACGCCTAACTTAGGGAATCGGTTGCCCAACCATTAGGTTGAATTTTTCAGCCCAAGCATTCGGCAACTTCAATACTGGCTTCTGATTGGCTGACTTCAAAGTACCTAAATGTCACTTCACCATGAATTCCTAACCCCACTTTTTCAGCTACGGAAATTAAAATCGGAGCTGCTTTAAAGAATACTGATTTATTTCCACACATATCGATTACACACAAACGATAAAGTACATGTATGGCAAGTAAATAATAATATATAATAAACCCCCTTGTGTTAAGGAACAAAAATCGGGACCGGCGTCGGCATTTCGTTGTCCCAGGCAGAAAACAATTCCTTGGTGCACCGACTACATCACAAATTTGTATACATAGATATCATTGACCACATCTGAAAAGATCGTGTAAATAGGAATAGCCGATACACGCAAAGCATTGCTAACCCTTGGATTGGATCAGTCTCGATTAGCGTTCTTCAAAATGCATGAAATGGCAGCATGGAAAATCGCTTTGCAGCACGAAATATTTAATAATTTTCAGGCAGGCTGGCAAAGACCTGTGTGTATCCTCAGCACTAAGCGAGATCTAGGGAAGGAAAACCTTCGTTAGAACTTAATTGTCAGACTAGTTATATAATCTTGGCCAATGCTGGCATGCTGGCCAATGCTGGCAATGATGGCATCATCCAAATGATCCAAATTATTTTGCAGGGCACCTGCCAAATCTTGACAAATATTGTAAGTGTTTGAAGTTCAAACAATTGACAAGGGATAACGCAAATATAATATAGATAATAAAGTTACTTACTTTTGCACATCAATGATTTCACTTGGTGTTATTGCAAAGCAAAATGCATCCACAACGGTACAACCTAACCTTGCTTGACGCGTCTTGCTACGTCTTATCTGATTTTGCCAGAATTTCGCTCTAGGTGGCGCTCGCTATACTCGCTTTTCTTTCGGAAAGTCAGTCGATGGTGGCAGATTAGCCTATATTTGAGTTCAATGATGGGAAGGTTAGGCTACTTCTTCTCTAAAATGGGTAACTTTAGCCGAATCATTGGCAAATCAGGTTTGCCGAATGATTAGGTAGTCATTTATGCCGAATGATGGGAAGGTTAGGCTAATTCTTCTCTAATATAGGTAACTTTAGCCGAATTATAGGCAAATCAAGGTGTGCCGAATGATTAGGTAGACATTTATGCCGAATGTCTATGAGAGGGCAGGACGCCTTGAACGACATCCCCTCATCAACGTGGTTTTCATCGGCGACCCGGCCTCCCGAGAACGCGCTGATGAGCGTCGAGGTACTAAATCTGATGCTCAAGAAGTGGATTTCGTTCCTCCCGCTGTGGACAGGCTTGTTGATGGATCCCGAAGCCAGCTGCAGGCCAAGCAACAGAGCTGTGGAGAAGTATTTCGATTCTGTGAAGAACGAAACGCATCCAAAAGAACCCAACACCCGTCCATCGCGTTTGCTTAAAAAATGTCGCGAAAACGTCATTGCTAAGTTTCGCCAGATCAAGTACTCAATCCCGAAGACCAGACTCGCCCATGGGCCACGCAAACGCAAGCTGGATCTCGAGGGTACGACAGCGTCGTTCATGGGTGAGAAGGATGGTAGTGACGCCTGCGAAGACTCCCCCCCCCCCCTACCCACCAACGCCGGGTTGTTGAAGAGCAGCGAGAAGAGCAGGGTGCCTTCTGAGAACGCCAGCACCCCGCTTAGAGGCCCAGACTTAGCGAGAAGCAGAAACAGGCCGACAACCCTCTTTCGTCACCTCTTTGCTCTTGGATGTCCGTCTGACGACCACAGTAGGCTGTTTCGAACGGAATTATTTTCTGAGCCGCTGTACCGAGAGTCCATCCTCCTTCAGACAAGTGTAGCGAGATTCCTGTCGCTCCGATGAAGTCCCTACCCAGGATGACTGGCAGCTCCATCCCTGGGAGGTGAAGGAAGCTTTGTCGACGGCTTCCTCCCGACCAAAGACAGGCACCCGCATTCGAACCGTGGCCATCGCAGATCCTGTCGCCAGCCCGAGGTCCCGTTTCACATTCCACGGCTTGGCGCCTGCTTCGACCGCCGCTTGTAGGCCGACCGAGCCGAGCAAGCTGACCGACGATCCCGTGTCAAGCAACGCTGGCAGCTGCCGCTTGCCTATTGTCAGGCGAATGGTAGGGGTGAGTTTTTTCCGAGAACCAACCTGCATGAAGAGACTGGCGTGAGACCCAGCAGGGGCACGTCTCACTGCCTCTCTTTTCCCGACAGTCCCCCATTGTTCGCTGCGGGTACATTTTGCAGGGCGCGGCACTGGTGTGCGTAATGCCCCTCGTTGCCGCACTTGAAGCAGGCTCCGCGCATCGGGCGAGCGTCTTGCTGTTGCTGCTGCTGTTTTGGCGCGTACGCCAAATCCTTTTCGTAGGCAACCTCGCGTACCGGGGGCGCTCGCCACTCTCTATCGTATCCCGCCAGCTCGTGCATCCAATAACTGGCTTCCTCTAACTGGCGCAAAGAATCGAATTTCCGCCCTTGAATAATTCTTCTTGCGAAGGGGGTGGCTTGCGCAATGACGCGCTCTATAATTTCACCCTCGTCCGTGGGTTCACCGATACGGTTGTAAAACTCCGCTATCACACGGACGAACGACCCGAAGTCCTCTTCTGGGTGCTGGTATCTCTCCGATAGATCCTTGCGCAGCCTCCGCTTCCGGTCCGGATGGCCGAACGCTCTCTGCAGTTCTTCGGCGAAGGCTTTCCAGTCGCGGAACCCGTCCCGCGACGCCCACCAGAGCTGCGCGTCTCCCACTAGGACGATCGGGATGACCTCCCGAAGAATCACGTCCAGCGCATCTCCCGTTTTCGTCGCGTAGCTCACCATTCTTTGTACGAATTCTTCCGGGGAGAGCGCATCTTCCCGGCCAGAATACTCCACTAAAGTCACGTTTAAGTGGGCCGCTGCCCTCATTCCCGCGGACTCTCTCGGCTTTTGCCCTACAATACCTCTGATGGCCGTTATTAATTCCTTAATAATGTCAGTGGTCACCGGTGTCTCTTCCGGCAACGGCATCGCCATTGCCTCCTCCGACACTCTCGGCCTTTTCTCTTTTGCTACTCTTATTTTTTTCATGTCCGAACACTACGCGCACACTTCACACTATTCAAAGTTCACCTACAGCCACCAAACCACAACCAAATCGTCACAACACAACACAACACAGTCCACCGACACACGAAAACACAGGTAATGATAGCTTTAGACGAGCCCCCAATTGACAGGTTACGACTAGTCAATAAGTACACCGATCACACTTTAAAACATATAACTTTATTCAATCCCAAATCTCAACTACAACAATTCCACTCACTCGCAAACAACAACCTCTCTAGCTCGCTGCTACCCTCGTACTGCTTCTGCCGCCCTCATCCGAGAGCGCGGCAGAGCAACCCTAATCCTAACGGTAAACCTAAATATATGTATCTAACCTAAAGCCTATTCTAACTAACCTACTGCCTAGTTAGGCTGGGGCCTAACACCTCAGCCAGAGAAGGCAGGAATCTTGTGTGGCCGGATAGCTCAGTTGGTCAGAGCAACCGCCCGGCAAGCAGAAGGCCCCGGGTTCCTATCCCAGACCGGTCGCAAATTTTTCCTGCTTGTTCTCCCATACAATAATTGACTGCAATATTGCTATAAAAGGCAGGTTATGAAAGCACAACTACTTATTTTTCAAATTACCACGATGAGGCAGACTATATGCTGACAACTGAGAGGGAGACGGACTTTGCTGACAACTGAGTGTAGCTTGAGGCCAGTATAAGCAAATTACTTACTGGCACTGTTCTTGGCGTCTGTTCGCAGTTCTGCACACTTCTCATTGACAATACTTCCAAACTGGGTCATGGAGAGATGCGGGTCACGCTCCATGGCAGCAGCAACATGAAAAACAATTTCAATATAACTAGTCATTACAATATAATAACCAGCCCCATGGGGCATTAATCTGGTACCGAAACCAAGATACAAATAGTGAATTTAATAACAAGTTATTCTCACTCTTCTTCCAGCTGAATCGACCAAAGATTTTCTTATAATTATTAATAAAGTATGCATTAAAAAGCAGAAATACCTCTCAGAGCAGCAATAATTGTTGAATCTAGTGCTGCGTGTCTTTTGGCGCTTGAATTTGATGTTGAGCCCCCTCCCTTCAGGTTGATCACCAGCAGCACGTCAGCATCGAATAAGGCAGCAGGCATGGTCCTTATGAAACGAGACGAGTTCTGGCCTTTTGCCTGCTCCCATATGACAACGTCAACCTTAACATTAGTCCCCGGAAAAATCTCCACCTAGAAAGAAGTCATCAGTTGTCAATCAGTTATCACTGAAAAATGATATGGGTAAAAATAATTTTTGAGAGGTTATAACCTCACCTGGGCCCGGATCCACAAAGGGGGGTTAGCAGTTTTCCCTGGGGTCAAAGTATATAATCCCTGATTATTGCCCCAATCCGTATCCACAAAGCAGGGTTAAGCTATTCCAGGGGCAAAGTTACCCCTAAAGGCTACCCCAACTCCATCAGCAGGGTTAAATCAACTTACCCCGATTTTTTAAACAAGATGGCGAATTCTGGCTCACCATATCAAATGAGGAGCATAGATGCAAAAAGCTACTTGTCCATAAAATTCAAATTTTAGTTAGAGGTGGCGGCACCATCTTTATTAACATCTTTACACATGTGTCGAGACTAGATGTCTCAAAAGGCAACTTGTCCTATCTAAAACGCACGTTGATTTATAGCGTTTGAAGCAAAATGCAACTTGTCCACCGTCCTTGATGAGTCAAAACGCAACTTGTCCTTAAGAGCCGATAGAAACGCAGCACAGTCCGATTACTTCAAAATGGCTTCTTAGTCGAGATATTTTGACGTGTGATACAGATTTTTTACTTCCACAATGGATAATAATGACCACCTCGTACTGGTGGCAACTAATAATCAGGGGGCGCGAAAAAGGGCAGTTAATCCTGCGAATTCCAAAAGAGGGAAGAAGAAGATTGAAAGGTTAGTAGGAAATGGAAAATTATTTCTGGATACAAAAGTCTGACATTTTAGGTTAGAATCGTTCTAGCAAGGGGACATATTATCGGAGTTTATCACTAGTTGGAGTGGTATTTATTGATTTTAAATCGTATCTATGTTTTTATAGGTATTCTGATCCTGATCCCGGCTTAACGGCTTTCAACTGCCCATGCGATCACCTAGACGATCGCTTCAGTTGTTGTTCGTTGGACAAAAATACTCTCTTCGAACTGAAGAATCAAATGTTCCTCACTCCCTCAAAACGGGACCAGGATGAGAGAATTGCCTGCAGCATCAAAGTGACGTCGCCAAAAAGGGCCCGCCAACGGGTTGATTCGCACAAACCGACGCCGCATAATCTCAACGTTTCCTACAGTTAAAAAAAAAAAGTTTTTGTACTGCAAAATATGGAGGAAGTACTGCTTACTAACTATTTTCCAGTAAATTTACTAGATAATCTTTATCGCTTTTTTACTGCAAATGATGTTGTCAAAGCAGTGACTTGTAGCTGTAAAATTTCTGTCCGTATAGCTATTTTAGTGCAACCGTTTGATTTTTTAATGAATACAAGGATTAGTTTTTCTTAATATTTTTCCTTTTAATAAAAATAGTTGTTTCTTGTTATAATACCAATAGGCACTGGAAAATTCGATCAATTACATTGTTTTATTTATCCACCAAACCTGTGGAAATACTGGAGGTATTCAAGAAATTTTGCTGCAAATGTTGTTGGGTTTTTTATATAACTTCCTTGTTTAAAACATGCACAATTGAAGTACTCTTTCAATACTATGTTTTAAATTGACAAAATATAGTTTACTAACGTCAGCAATTATGCTGAAAATGATGCTGTTTAAACACCAAACTTACTTGTTTAAAAGCAACGAGATAGAATGCGATTTTGCAAGCAAAGTTTTGAAAATACCAGAAAAAGTGGAGTATGGCATACGAATTTACTGGAAATGATGCTGTTTAAAGACCAATTTTACTTGTTTAAAAGCAACGAGATAGAATGCGATTTTGGAAGCAAAGTTTTGAAAATACCAGATAAAGTTGATAATATGAAGATGATTTTACTGAAAATCATGCTTTCTTTCCACCAACCCAACTCGTTTACAAGCTACTAAATTTTGTTACAATATAAAGGCTTTACAACATTCTTCAAATTTTGGCTTTTGCTGCTATGATTCAACTGCAACTGATGAAGGTTATGATATGACAAGGAAAGATAAAAGTCTATTTTTTTTCATTATTTAAAGAAGAATTATTTTATTTTAGTACATTTACACTACAGGCCCTTGTGGGCGTCTGCTCTCGCTATGCAGGTAAACGCGCCTCATGTGGGTAGAAAGTTTCGCCTCATGAGACCGCGGCTGTGTTTTAGTCCTTTTTGTTTTCGTACCCTCCCCTTCAATCAGCAGGACATATCTGCAACAAAAATTTAAAAATATATTATTTTCATACAAAGTGCTAAGAAGTCAGGGTACTGGATTTGAGGAGGTTAGTATCAAAACGCAATATCTGCACCTATTTTCATTTTTCACCTAAAGGTGGCGTTGGGTTCTCCATTTTGTACTCTATGCAGTGGTCCTATGATATCGGAACAAAACGCAATATTTCTACTGATAAATCGCAATCATAAATGTGCATTTGCTTCAAAACGCAGTAACTGCTCAAGGTCGTGTGGTTCAAAAGGCAATATCTGAACGTCTTCCCGCACTCTATGCTTACTGCAGCTGTCAAAATTACATCGTGTGCCTAAAAAAGATTACAACATGGAAACGGACCAAGTTTTGGTCGGTGATTATAACACTGGGCAACGTAAGAAGGCCCGCAAACTTACCATAAGAGATAAAGCGAAGGAGAAAAGGTAATTTTTGATAAAAGAGCTGTTGTTGGATCTGTCAGAACTCACACTACTCCACTAACCTCACTTTTACTTTTTTCAACAATTATTTCGTTAACATCGCAGCGCGTTTACGAGTTAGAAGTGTTATAAGACAGTGAATATTTACATTTTTTACTTTAGGTATGCTGATACGGACCCTCAGCTACTACGATTTAAGCCACCTTGTGCCCATCACGATGACAAGCTTGTGTGTCGAACAATTTCTCACGGAAAGCTTATAGCTGCAAGAGCCAAAATCTACAAAGAAGTCAGTAAAACAAAACAAGACAACATTGCTGCTGCAATGTTAAAAGTGGTGTCGCCAAAAAGTCGTAAAGCCAGGGCTCTCCCCCAAGACCGCAACCGAAAGAATGCACACAAATTACAAATTCAATATCAGGTAGGTACGCTTGCTTGCTAGTCATGAAAACAATGTCGGATTGTGAGCGATTTATTTTGCTTTTGCTTGTATACTACTTCTCTATTTTTTTTCAGTTGTGGGGTGACAACGGGCCGATGAGCGTGTGCCAGAAATTCTTTAGTAGCGTGACAAACTTCACTCATCGCAGAGTTTTAACTATTGCCAAATCATTAAAATCAGGAAGTGTGATAAAAGAAAAAAGGGGTGGTGATCACAAGTCGCACATTCTGCGAAGACAGAAAAAGAAGGTACGAGAGTTCATTTCTAAATTGACAGCTAAAGAGAGCCACTACAACCGATTGAAGTCAGTGAGGTTGTATCTGGGTTCAGAGTGGAACATTAACAGGCTATGGAAGCAATACAATTCTGGGGTCGATCTTCAAATGCAAGTAAAGAGCTGGCTTTTCCGAAACATCTTTCGAAGGGAATTTAATATCGGCTTCGGCTCTCCAGCCACCGATACGTGCAGCACCTGTGCCAGACTAACAAATCTAGTGCGAATCGAGACGGATCCTGCGATTAAAGTTAAGCTGATGACTGATTACCGAATCCACAAGCTAAGGGCAAAACAGTATCATAAAATGATGAACGAACGCCCGGAAAAAAGTATTAGTTACTGTTTTGACTTGCAACAAGTGCAGAATTTGCCAAAAATACCGATCGGTGAAACTTTCTACGCCAGGCAGCTATCATACTATGCCTTTTGCGTAACCGACATTTCTTCAACAAAACCGGTATTCTTTACATGGACCGAAAATCTCTCCGGTCGTGGAGCAAATGAAATTGGGTCAGCTCTCTACAATTTTTTGAAACAACTGGAAGTTCAGGAGACAATCGACACAGTTCGCTTGTTTGCAGACGGCTGCGCCGGCCAGAACAAGAATTCACACGTTGTTCATGCCCTCATGACCTGGATGATAAACGATGCTCCGCCAAATGTTAAAAATATTGTGCTTGTGTTCCCGGTTAGAGGCCACTCATTCCTCCCAGCTGATCGAGTTTTTGGGAGGGTTGAACGCGTTCTGCGGCCTCACGCTGAAATACTTTTACCAGAAAAGTACTTGGAACTCTATAGTTCTGTAGGAGAGGTAAGAGAACTGGGAAAAGACTGGTATGTGTATAACTTCAAAGGCCTGGTGTCAATTTGGAATAAAATTGTTGGTATTTCCGAGATGAAGAGAATAATGTTACAGAAGACATCGGCATCGGTAGTGAAGGTGAAATGCGAACCAACGTATCGGATCAATGACGATTCAAAAACCTTCCAGTCCCTCGCAAAACGCGGTAAACGACTAACCGGCATGCCAGAACGTCTTGAGCTGATCCGCTCCATTAAAAAAGAAAAGCTGCGTGACGTAGACAATCTTCTAAAAAAGTACCGAGGTGACGATTGGAGGCAGCAGCCGGAGCTGAATTGGTACGTCGAATGCATCGACCAGACTCCATTATCAACTAACACCGAAGACTGCAGCGAAGATCCAGACGACCCATGCAACTGCCTTGATGAGGACATCGGGCTCCGCATCTAATTTTGAAGTGTTAAGACAAATAATAAAAGTGCTCAAATTTAACAAATTAACATTTAAAATAATATCATAACATGTTTTCATATTTTGCAAGATGCTATTTTACTCAAAAAAATATTCTGGCACTCAAATCATAATTTTTCTTACTAAAATTCGGTTCAAAAAGAAATATGTTACATCTTTTGGTTCAAAAAGCAATAAGTAAAAAATAAAAATATTGATAAAAATGTTTTGGATGTTTTGTTTTGTTTTTTGCTTTAGCAGACTTTATTACCAACGTCCAACCCTCCTGTATTGTAAATTTGAATACTTTCCTCTGCTTATCTAATCAGTTATCAGTTTTCACCGTTTTCCCAACATATTGTCTTCTGTCAGATATTGCGTTTTGATACTAACCTCCTCATTTGCAAAGGACTGTAAAATTTTGGCTATTTGGTAGCATTAAACTCTACATGAATACATTTTTATATATTATGTGGTTCCTGTTTCCGGTTTCATAACATAGCAAGATGTTTTCACCGAGTTTTGAGATCAATGAATAATGCATTCCAGAGCCAATCGCTAGTCTAGGCAATAAATGCAGTGCTTTTCCCATGGCATTTATTGCCCATGCTGATTGACTCTGGAATGCAAGTTGTCCATTCATTGATCCCAAGAATGTCTGGTGTGAATGTAACTTTGTTATTTGTAACCGTGATCGAGGAATCCAAGCCTCCAAACCACCCATGTTCATCAAACAATCACCCAATATCAGGGGAGTAACTTCCATCCGGAGGCCTTGCTTTGACATCTACAATAGACGCTTCATTCATTTTCATGTGGGGATGACCTTTCAAAGAAACTCCCTTGTTTTTTGCCTGGTAAAGATCTTCTTTTATAATGACGCATATCGGTCTCAGGTAATAACTTAACATCAAATAAACTGATACTGCAATTTTGTATCCGCGGTTCCTTAAACATTTCCTTAGATCAAAAAATAGAAAATTACCTTTGAATGAATTCCATCAGGCATGCTGAATGGTTCGGGTATTCTATGTTGAACACATAGAATGCCATGAATGCGACAAAGATGGCTTCAAGGGAGATTGGAGATTCAGGAGATTGGAGAGCTGCGAGAGCGGAGAGCGGAGCTGCTGTTCGATCCTGTCAACGTCCTGGACCCTGTGCTGAAGTGGTAATCGTCCGTGGTTTTCACCGCGCCATTGCCCCCTAAGCAACCGCCGCTCCCCGAGCAGCCCTGCCGCGACCGTCGCTGACGGAAGCAACCCTTCGGCCCCCCGACTGCCCGTGGTTTTCACCGCGCTGTCTAAGGTCACACAGCCATCCTTGCGATCGGACTGAAAAAGAGCGTGGTCACGAGTTTCACCGAAGAACTGGCCGAGTCTCCACCGACTACACTGAGTAAGATTCAGCCAGGCGAAGCAAGAAGAGCCTAGCGGCGAAAAAGTCAGAGTGGGTTCGGTCTCTTCAAGACCCAGGCACAACGCAAGATTACTCTATGACCGGCTTAGCCACAACCTAAAATCCCGCACTCGCAAGGGCATCAATTTCGATTGAACTGCACGTCCTTGCGTTTCGCCTCCTTTGCGTCCCTGACCTTGGTTTAATCAACCCTGATAGCAAGGCAGATCCCGACTCGTCAGAGAAAGTCAACCGACCCCGGGTCGGCGGTCAGCTCTGCACGAGGTCCCGAGCATTGCGCTCAACGTTAGGTAGGGTTAAACCGCCGAAAGGCCGTCCCTCCGTGTCAGACCCACGCCCTAGTGTACCGCAATAGCGAAGCTACGGAGTGACTGCACGCCCCCCGAAACCACGAGTTGCACTCAGAAGCACGGTGTACCACTCCCAGTGAAGCCGCTCGCTCTTGTGCACCCCACGAACCCAAGCTACGATTTGGTGACCGCACCAGCGAAGCCATCGAGTAGCCTTGCCGTTCCCCAACTAGTGCCTAAACGCTGCTTACCTTAGCTCATCGCCCGGAATCGGTGCGTGACTAACTTTCAGCAAACAAGCACTTAGCCCACTCAAAGACGCGCGGTGTACCACTTCCAGTGAAGCCGCACTCCCCTTGAATTTCGCCATGAACTCTCCAGTATCGTGGCGAAAATCCCCAACCACCAACGGGAACTTCCCACCACGCCGCAAGGTCACGGTAAACGGGATTAAGTACGTGTATGGAAAGAACCCGGTGGAGAACCCCCGACCCTCCCAAAAACCCCCCTCCCCGACCCCCTCCCAGAGTAAGGCTGCTACCGCCTTACAGCCCAAGTTCGCTGGCTTCCCCGAGCCAACGCCTGAACCCCCCGCTGTGTTCCCGTTCGTGGCTGCGTCCGGCGAACCCAGCACCCCGAAGGCCAAGCGTCCCGGTGACGGACCGGGCGCCAACCCCTTCACCGAGCCGAGCAAGAAGAGGTCGCGGCAGCGTGCCTCTCCGGCGGCAGTCGCGTCGACTTCGGTCGACACGACAAACCGGTTCTCGGCCATCGCCGACTCAGCTGTCCATCCTATGGACACTGCTTCGGCGCCCACCCAACCCCCGGCCAAGTCTTACAAGATCCCGGCGATCGTGGTCAAGACGGAGCTTGGCCACGATGCGCTCCTAAAACTCCTGGATGCCCATGTCACGGACAAGGGCTATTTCACCAAACCGACGGGAGGGCTCACGAAAGTGACCCTGAAAAACATCGATGATTACAGGGCCGTAACCACGATGCTAAAGGAGAAGAACGTGCTTTACCACACGTACGCGCTGACGAAGCAGCGTTCGCAACGCTTTGTCGTTCGCGGCCTGCCAGCCAGCGCCTCTGCGGTGGCAATCACTGACGAGATCACGGGTCTTGGCTTTAAAGTCAAGTCCGTGGTCCAACTCATGTCGTCAGCTGACCCCGGCAACAACAACAGCCGCAAGCCGTTCCCCCTGTTCACCGTCACCCTGGAACCAAACCCCGGCCAGCCACCAGTGGACGTGTCGACTATCAGTCGACTCCAACGCTGCGTGGTGAGCACCGAGGCTGCGCGCACTCGCCGAGGCCCGGTGCAGTGTTACCGCTGCCAACGCGTCGGCCACACGTCGGCGTTCTGCCATCAGCAGGCCCGCTGCGTGCGCTGCGGCGGCGACCACCGCGCCTCCTTCTGTCCCCGCGACACTACAACCAAGTGTTGCAACTGTCCAGACGGCAACCACCCGGCAAGTTATCGTGGCTGCGCTTACCTAAAGCGCGCCATGAAGAACGATACCGGCACCTCCAGGCAAACCCAGCCAGCCCCGAGACCGACCATGCGTCCCCGTCTCGAAGTGCCACCCCCCGCCTCGAGCACGAGCAAGTCGGCAGACTGGCCTGCACTCCGAGCGAAGCTGGCCGCCTCCACAGCACGACCCAAGCCCACCCCCGTCCTGCCGGTGTCCTTCGCCACGGCGGCGAAATCACCAGCAGCAGCCCCTGCCGAGGAGGAGTCCTCGGCTACGGACCCCACGGCTGCCCTGCTGTCTCTCTTCGCTAAGTTGATGACTTCGATGTCAGAAACGATGGCCTCACTTAACCAAGTGATCCCGGCCCTTCTCCTCACCCTGACCAAATCCCAGAATGCCAGCAAGCCCTGAACAGCGCAGCATCAGAATCCTGAATTGGAACGCGAATGGCATTCGCGGCCGTGCAGTCGAACTGCTCGCACTGCTCGAGGCAACCAAGTGTTCTGTGGCGCTGGTCAATGAGACGCACCTGTTACCAGCACATCGGCTCCCCCTCGCAAACTTCACTGTTTACCGAACGGACCGGCCTGGTGGAAACGCCCACGGCGGCACGGCAGTGCTGGTGCGATCTACAATCCGCCACGAAGAGATCCCCCTTCCCCCCCTGCAGTTGCTTGAAACGACTGGCGTGCTCCTGCACACGGCGACAGGCCCCCTGCGAGTCTTTGCAGCATACTCAGCACCTAACACCCCTCTGCTGCCCGGCGATGTTGACGCTCTGTTCGATTCGACACAGGCCACTCTCATCGCCGGAGACCTGAACGCCAAGCGCGCCGCTTGGAACAGCCCGACCGACAACAAGAAGGGCCGCTTGCTTCTCGCACACTCGATGCGCGCAGACTTCACCGTGTCCGGCCCCCTTGAGCCTACTCGTGTCCCCGCCAGCCACCGCCATCGGCCGGCCGTTCTAGACATTGCACTGTCAAAGAACATGACGCAGTCACTAGAGCTCGAGACGCTGACAGCCCTGTCTTCCGATCACAGCCCGGTGCTGCTGACGGTCGGCGACGAGCTAAACACGGTTCGCCCACCACCCCGAAGGAACTGGAAGCGCGCGGACTGGGAGCTTTTCCGCGAGGAAGTGGGTAGACGAGTGGCTTGCACGCCGCTCGACTCTACCGGAGCTCTAGACCGCGCAGTCGACGAGCTGACAGTTGCCATCCAACAAGCGATCGACATCAGCGTTCCCCTCGCAAAGCAGACTCGAAACTCCATCTTCGACTTGCCCCCGGGCATTCTGCTTGCGATCGCTGCCAAAAACAAGACACGCCAGGCTTGGAACCGACTCCGAACCGCTGACCTGAAGCTGGCCTGGAAAGCGCAGCAGCGTGCAGTTGACGAGCTGATCAAACAGCACCGGCGAGACCTCTGGGACGAGGCAGTCGCCAAGCTGCAGTTTGCTGACAACTCGGTCTACCGCATGACACGCAGGCTTCTAAACAAAGCCACGCCAAGCCCGCCCATCCAGGGAAAGACTCATCTCGCCTGCAGCCAGAGAGACAAAGCAGAAGTTCTTGCCGAGTCACTCGAAGCGCAATTTGAGCCAAACCCCCCGAGTCGCATAACACCGGCAGTGGAGACGGAGGTCGCCGACCATCTGGCTGCACAATCCCCGGCCGAGCAAGCTTCTTTCGCGGTCCCGACCACGGCTTCTGAAGTGCTACACTACCTGCGCAACCTCCCCAACGGCAAGGCGCCCGGGGAGGACGGTATCACCAATCTTGTGCTGAAGGAACTGCCATCATCCGCAGGCACAAGGTTACTCGCTATCTTCAACGCTAGCTTGAGCTTACAGCACTTTCCACGGCCGTGGAAGGAAGCCAAGGTGATTGTGTTTCCAAAGCCAAACAAATCGCTAAGAGATCCAGCAAACTATCGTCCAATCAGTCTTCTGAGCGGACTTAGCAAACTGCTCGAAAAGGTCATGCTAACACGGCTCTCAGGCCATTGTCAGAACAGGGGGCTGCTAATCAACCAGCTGTTTGGATTCCGACCCGAGCACTCGACTAACCATCAGTTGCTGCGCGTGGTCAATCACATCTCACATGGTTTCAACTGGAAAAAACACACCGGCGTCGTCTTCCTGGACGTCGCCAAGGCGTTTGACCGGGTGTGGCATACAGGGCTACTGCGAAAGATGATCAAGATGGAGTTTCCGAACTACCTTGTGAATCTGGTGTCGAATTATCTCAGCGGGAGATCTTTTCATGTCACCATGGGAGGGGAGCGATCATCCACCCGACCCACCGCAGCCGGTGTGCCGCAGGGGAGCCTAGTGGGGCCCTTTCTCTTCAATGTGTTCACCAACGATATCCCGGTGGACCTGCCCAAGACCAAGCTAGCACTCTACGCAGACGACGCGGCCATCCTGGTCCAGTCTCGCAGCATGCGGCTGGTCGAGCAGAATCTCCAATCGTCACTCGACCGTCTGAGCACGTGGTACGAGGACTGGCGTATCGCACTCAACACCGCGAAAACCACCGCCACCCTGTTCACCAGGAAGCGAAGTGCCAAAGCCAACCCTCCGAGCATCACACTGCAAGGACAGCAAATCACCTGGTTGGAAACCAGCAAGTATCTGGGAGTCATCCTGGATTCTAAGCTGAGCTGGAAGCCCCATGTCGAGACAGTCAGGAACCGCGCAATCGGCAAGATAGGATCACTGATGCCTTTGTTCAAATCGAAGACAATGTCCATCGATGCAAAACGAAGACTTTACGTGACCATCATCAGACCAACCATCAGCTACGCATCGCCAGTCTGGTGCATGTGCAAGCTAAGTCTATTTGCCAAGATGCAGCGCGTGCAGAACAGGGCCCTTCGCGCAGTCGCCGGCCTGCCCCAGTTCACACGCACCGACGATATCCACCGAGAACTCGAAGTAGAAACTCTCGAAGAGTTCGTCAACAGGCTGAACGTGGACTTCTTTGCGGAGCTGCCCTCCAATAAGAACCCACTGATCTCAGGCCAAGCTGCCTACGTCACAATGCCTCATGACAAGTACCCGAGGCCACACGCAGCCCTGCCCCTCTAGCGTGTCCGGCTTGCCGGTTTCAAGATATAACAACCCCGACATGAATTTTCCAAACCACCACCTAGGGAATCACGCGCAATGCGGATAATCCCTCCCATCCTCGGCTAGGTGTGCGAGTTCCTCGCACACCAACACCGACAACAAGTACGGACGGAGCGAAGATGGCTTCAAAAACACTCATGTCGCAGTCCACTGCGATGTGTTCCACGGCCACATGCGCCCCTTGCGCACTCAGGAGATCAGATCCTATGAGATGAGGGATTTATTAATGGAAAAAATAAAAAATATTGTTTTTGGATAACCTGGAGACTGATCATGTAACTTTCTTCGAAAACGAATGGTTTTGAAATCACAAAAGTGACATGATCGGTCTCCTGGACTAGCAAGACAACAAAACAATGTCATCTTTATTTATGCCTTTTCTATAAATTTTGAAAAAAAAATTATGAGTACAATAATTCAATGATTTTCCATAGGTTCATGTCTACGTTTTAGTACAAGATTTTACTTGATATAATTCCTAACAGGGTTTTTATATTTTAAAAAACTTAACTGCCTTGAGCAGTTTATAACTACCAACTTTGAAGGGATGATGCAAAGTTCATGGAAGAACAATTTACAAAATAAGGTAGAGTTGTTGTAGGTACCAATTGGAAGTGAATATATCCTCATTAAGGATTATAAATTAAACACCTTCATCAAAAGCTGTGTTAGAAATTTACCTAAAACTGCGACGTAGGGTGTGAGAGGTGCAAGCAAATCCTTCTCGATGTCACGAAGGTTTGCAGTTTCCTAGAAAATAAACATAAATTAATTAATATTTTGCTGATGGTGGCTTTAGGTATACCTCTTTCATTGGGGATGGTGTTTAAGCGCGAGATCATTTCCTGCAAAACCAATTGCAATTGGGAACCTTGACTTTGTAAAATTCTAAATGTTTTTCAATGTCTTGTCCATCACCCGTTTTCTTGCGATGTCAAGAAATTACATTGAAATGACCGACAAAATATACGAGACCCGGCTATCAGGGTCGAGTTATTGTCTGATGTTTCAAGAGCTAAGTTCAATCAACGAAACATTTGGGCAGTGCCCGTGTAAAAGGTTGACACAAGTGCACAACATTTTCATGCTGTGACGGTTTCGCACAAGGCTTGCATAAGCTGAAGGCTCAAAATCGAATCTTGGATTGGTTGGGCATTTTAAACTTCAAAATATTACGTAGATATATATTTAAAAAAAAAATTGCAAGTGAATTTAATTTTAGAACAGGAAATAAAATTTTGTGCCATTTTCAAGTTTGACCACGCTGCTTGACTATAGAATGCGAGTTGTCCATTAATTGATCTCAAGATTGTCTGGTGTGAATGGTATGGTGTGAATGGAATGGTGTGAATGGAATGGTGTGATGGAGAGGAAATTATTTTCAAATAAACTAGTTTGATTGTTATTAAATTCCAACTCACCTCGTAAAATTTGTAAAAAGAGTCGTCCTGCTTTAGGATGGCTTTCATGCCATCCAGGACTGCCAGGACTGCTAGGAAAGTCTGTGTCTCTCTCTCCGCCGCTGTCAGCGCAGGATTTTCAGTGACTGTTGTCAGCAAGCCCAGAATCCCAGCCACCTTCTTTGACGCCGCTGTCTTTTTGGCGTCGGCCACGAACTGCAAAAATGGTAGCTGCTGCCCCACGGTCCTGGTCAATTGTGTCTCCAAACGTTGTCGAAAGCCAAAACCCATGAGTTCTTCAAAATGATTTTCGAGGTACGTCTTCTGAAACAGGTAAATTGTGGCTTTGTGTTAGAGTTGATTAATCAATAACTCTGATTGTTTCTAAGCAGTAGCAAGTACGAGCCTCAATTATAAAATTGTATCTTTTCAGTTGCCTGGTGGGCTTCAACAATTATCACTTTTTTCAGTCTACAGAAAGACATGTAACAACTAGCTTGAAAACTTTTATACTTACAACAAACAAAAATGGCCATTCATTTATAATATCCTCAGCTTTGGGCTTGGCGTTGATAAATGCCCGCTGGAGAGCATATGTGGCCTTCATGTAGCTTCCTATTTTTGTGTGGTCTTGAAGAGGTTTTTGAACTTCTTCCAAAAGCCAAGCTTTTTTTTCTGCCAGCTAAGCTTCAGTTTCATCCTCAGGAATGACAGGGTCGAAGTTTGCTGTGCCATATCGATCTTTTCTCTTTAACCTTGGTGTTGTTGGCTGATTTGGCGTCTCCAGGCGCTTTTGGGCGCGTGATTTTGACCGTATGCTTTCGCACCGAAACTTTAATTGCTGGAAGAGGGAGCCTCGTTCAGTGGTAATCACCTGTCCAGATTTCCAGTGGTCCCTGAAACTATTGGGTTTCCCCCCGATCGGGTTTCCCCGATGATTTTTTTGGCCACTTTGTTTATTTCTGCTTCGCTGGGGTACTTGTTGACTTCCATGATGCGGTCGGCCAGGATCCGCACCATCTCCCTTCGATCCGAGGGATCCGGGATCTGGCCGCTTCGGGCCGCCCTCATGAGGTTGGAGGGGAACAAATGGTAGGGGACTTCAAAGGAAAACAAGGACGTTGGGGTATGGAGAGGGGTTGGGGTTGGGGGGTTAACTGGGATATCCACATGAGTTAGTGGTGGAGTGATCGGCCGCACAACTGCGAACAGAAGAAAAATACAATTAAATTTTGTCTGGCTGATTTTGTGTGGCTGATATATCTTATAAAAATTAAAAAATAGTATCAGCTTAGATCCCATGCCATAGTTGTACTCAAACTGCAGCCGGCAGGCCCAGGTTTATCTCATGTCAATACCAATTTTAGCATGAAATTCTGTAAGCAAATTGAAATGAGAATACTACAAGCAAACAATATTTTTATAGGCATTCAAAATATGAAGAGGACATAACATGACAGCTGCATAGCTTTCTGATTAACATTAGAATGTGCACACATTCTTGGAAGAATCGTTCAAAGAAGATCCGACATAAAATATTAGCACAATAATGCAAAATGTTTTTAAATTTGTCTGTCTCATATATAAAACAGGTACCTGTATGTCCCATAATGCCTATCTTTCAAAACGCACTTTTAATGAAAAATCAATAGTTTCCCTTTGCGGCCCCCTATTATTTGGATTATCTAGCAACAAAAGGTAGAGTTTTCATGGCATGCTCTTACCTGTTACCTTCATCTAACATAGGTCTAAGTTCCTACATTAGCATAGGCTCACACAACCTACTCTGAAGTTGTTTGCAGAAAAAATAAAATAAATATTTGATTTTGTAAATGTATAATGGCAGAGGAAGTCTGAGCAATTATTAAATTTCATATTAGCTGCTCTACCTAACTGAAAGTAACTGGTGTAAACTTTATTTTTATTTATTTATTTATTTATTTATTTTTTGGTTAGAACATTACATTACATAATATTAACCTTGTCATTTATATTACAAAAAAATTAATTACATAAGTAATTGTCAACATTATAGAACTGATTCTCAAGAAGAAAGTCATTTAGTTTATCTTTAAAAACTTTACGTTTAGTCGTAGTTTTAATATTATATGGCAGTTTATTATAGATTTTACGACCCTCGTTGAGAAAACTCTTCGAGGCGAGTTTCAGTCTGAAGCTGCTGGTGGATAATGCAGCTGCCGTCCTGGTGTTGTGGGTGTGCTGGCTCGTTGGGAAGAGATGTGTATTGTCCCTAGTGAACAAAGCCACCTGTTGTATATAAATACAGGGTAGCGGGAGAATCTTGAGTCGAGCGAAAGATGTCTTGCAGGACTCATTGGGCCGTAGGCTTTCCATTGATCGAATTATTTTCTTCTGTGCCACAAATACTCTGTGACAGTCAGGAGTGGTTCCCCAGAAGACTACGCCGTACAGGAGAATAGAGTGCACCAGGGCGAAGTAGGCTGTGCGCACTGTAGCAGCATCACATTTCCTGGCTAATGACCTAATGGCATAGCCGGCTCGATTCACTTTTCCCACTATCTCCGTAATTTGGGGAGTCCATTTCAGTTGACTGTCGATCGTGAGTCCTAGAAACTTTGTCCTCTTTGCCGTAGTTATATTGGCGCAAGGTAAGATGCGCTCGCCTCTCGGGGAGAAAACGATGAACTGAGTCTTGGCCTGATTTAGGGTAAGCAAGTTGTTGCTGAACCAGTCTGTTAGATTCAATGCGGTTGCATTGAGGTCGTCAGCTAGAGATAGGAGGCTATGCGATTCAACAATAGCGGTGGTGTCGTCCGCAAACTGTATGATTTTAGAGTTGGTCCTGTTGGTGGCTGCGTCAATGGATATAGCCATGTCATTGACCATAACTGAGAATAGCAGTGGCCCTAGTATTGAGCCCTGGGGAACGCCTCTTTTGATTGTTACCCATGGAGAAAATCCAGAAGTCCCAATCATCACTCTTTGATGGCGGCCGGTGAGGTAGGATCGAAACCACTCGCCTGCAGTCCCCGTTATGCCATAGCTCGCCAACTTGCCCAACAAAAGCTCGTGGTCGAGGACGTCGAAAGCTTTCGACAAGTCGCAGAAAACTGCGCCGGCTTGTTTGTTGTTTTCAAGGGCAGAGATGACTTTGCGAAGAAGTTGAAAAGTAGCTGATGAGGTTGATCTTCCTGCTCTGAACCCATGCTGGTCTTCTGAAAGCATGTTAGTTGATTCGAGATGTCTCAAGAGGCTGATATGCATGGCTTTTTCGATAATTTTAGAAAAAGAAGTCAATAGCGCGATGGGCCGGTAGTTTGAGGCAAGAGATTTGTCGCCTTTCTTGTATATAGGTAAGATGTTTGCGTATTTCATTTTATCGGGGAAGATTCCACTTTCGAAAGACTCGTTGATGATGTGGGCTAGAGGGATTGCGAACCAGATGCTGCACTTTTTCAGCAAGGTCATGGGGATACCGTCCCAGCCAGCTGAGGTTTTTGAGTGAAAAGATCCTATGATTTCGAGGACAATTGCTTCGGAAATCTGTGGAGGATGAAAGCAAGGTGGCTCATCAAGCCAGAGCTTCCTCAGATTACTGGTAGTGATATTGCGTAGATTAGGTGCAGAAGCTACCATAGTTGATTCACCCACTGAGAGGAAGAAGTTGTTCATTATAGTTGCTACCTCATCTTCGAGTACAATAGTAGTGTTGCCATTCTTGAGGTGGATGGGTTCAGCCTCTTTATTTTTAACGCCTCTTAAGCGATTCACTGTTTTCCAGAGGGCCTTGGCCGTGTTCGGTGCCTTTTGAATTATTTTTTAGTTGAAGTTCTTCTGTTCGCGGGAAATCTCTTCACTGATGGCCTTCTTGAGCTTGTTGAAGACAGATACTGTTTCGGGAGATGCTCCTCGCTTGACCAGATGATCGAGTTCCCTTTTCTCACGGCACGCAGACCTTAAAGATTGAGTTACCCAGCCTTTTTGGGAATGACCATAGTTGATATTGATGGGTTTACGTGGGAAGTGTTGCTCAAACAAGGGTATGAATAAGCGCAGGAAGGCTTCATACTTAGTATCAGTTGTGGTGGCTGAAAAGACAGGACCCCAGCTGACCTTGGATAGTTCATAGCTAAAAGCTCGAGTTGCATGTTCAGTGAATCTTCTCCCAAATTTGGTGGGGGGATTTGGAGGCACTGCCGAAGGTTCTTTAGGTAGGTTGACTAATTGGCCATGGTGGTCAGAGAGCCCAGGGTTCACATTTCGAAGAAGGTCAGCTTCTTCCCAGTTGGTAATCACGAGGTCAATGGCTGTTTGGCTGGTGGGTGTTATTCGCGTGGGTCCTTTGTTCTTTACTGTGAACCCGTGCACAGATGTGACTTCTTCAAGTTTAGATAGCGAGGAAGGGTCGAGAATGTCGATATTCACGTCACCACAGAGTACGAGTTTTTTTTAACCTTTGCTGAACCTCCTTAGCAGCTGGTGGAGTTGGTCGAGAAAATCATTCAATGTAGACGGGTCCGGAGCTCGGTAAATAGTTGCTAGTGTAAACGCAGGTACACTGTTGATTTCGATCCCACATATTTCGAATGTGCTCTCCTTAGGTTGAAGGTAAGAAATGGTTTTGAACGGTGTCGCAGCGGGATGATTCCGCACATAAATGCAGGACCCTCCCCCTGTCTTGAGTTCCCTCGAGAAGGTGGCCGCGAGGGTGAAATCATTTATAATGATTCCCGTGACGTGGCTACGAGGGACCCAATGCTCTGTCAAGCAAAGGTAATCCACCCGAGGATCCAAGGTGTCTAGGAAGATGTCAAGTTCCTCGGTCTTCTTTTCGAGGCTGCGTATATTCAAGTGGAATGCGACATCTTGGGCTTGACGCGTTGCTAGGGTTGGCGAATAAATCTCTCCCGTACGTGAAAAAACCTTCTCACCACAACGCCTTCAGGCCATGTCTCAGGGTCGGTCAGGTTGGATAGCTGGTTGAAATTGGCCGTTACTTTAAAGGAAGCAGCAGTCGCATCTTCCTTAGAGACGAGCTCGCACGAGCACAACCGTGCTCCTCCCTGGTCTATGTATCCAAATCTTCAGACTACGTACGTACCTATGCAAGTCTTAACATCGCATTTAAATTCACTTACGAAGCAACGGGAAACAAGTCATCAGGGCTCCCACTAAATCCAAAATAATTAGGATAAATTTACTATTCTGTCGCCAAAAATAAGTACCTATGTATACCTGCACACTTTTTTATGCTACTTCAAATTACCTGCAACCAGCTGGTGAGCCGCTCTTTGCAGCTTTCGGGCCTGGATGGTATTTAGTGTTCCGACCAAGTCTTTTTCGAAGCAGACATCCTGGATGTCTGCCAGAGATTCCACACCCAACTCACTCAGCTTATCCCTCACTGCCATCAACATTTCATCTCCAATGTCGATTGATCTCTTAACGAAGTCAGTTTTTGCTTCCATCTGAAACAAAACAATTCGATTAGTACCTCAAGGCATATAAAATAAATTTTTATCTGGTAATAAAACCATGAAGGTATTCCTCGATTTTGAAGAGGTCTGTCAAGGATCGGCTTAAAAGAGAAAAGTATTAATCGTTACGTGCTACTCTGCTTGTGCTAAAATTCTCACCCTTTTCCTCATATCTTGTATTTAGGGACTAGAACTTCGCCACCACGGAAGTTATAGAGGCTGTAAGAGCTGTAGTCGGCCAATTCCTCCAAACAAACAATTTTGATGGCTCCCAATTCGAAGGTAAGTATGTCAAATATTTGCAAATCTTGAAGCAAGATTCCTTGCGTTGGCCTCACGACGAAATATAGTTTCTTTGGTTCAGGTGGGAACAGCAGGGTGCAGGCAATTATTCCCACTTCAATGCACGTTCCAGTTGAGCTCAATACAATGCACTCATCTTCGCAGTATCGAATCCCTCTGTGCGTAGTATTTTTTGAAAAATATACTGGACTTTTGAATTGCTTCTTGATTGCAAGGCAAACATCAGGACTGAGCAGATGGGCATTTTCTTCAACTGGTTTGGCAGTATCAAATGCAAGTGTTTCCGAGAAAAGACCGCTGTGGTGATAAAGAGCTTGAAGATATTGGTGTCTGTAGGAAAGTGTTCTGGTTTTGTCAATGAAGTTATTTGCTTTCCTCGCACAGTCACGAAAGTAAGAATGCTTCGACTCCATTCGCATTGTCCACATCCTAATCAGCGGCCCGAATTTGTAGATCAGTTCGGCATAGTGAGCAAGGTAGTGGTGCTTAGGGCGAAGGCGTGTTTGTGGGAAATGTTTAATTCTGAAATACAAATAATTTCCCACTGCCAGCTGAAGATAAGCCAAGTCAGTCAAATTCAATTTTGGTGCGGTAATGAGCTGTGTGATTTCAATCAGCAGCAAGAGCAACTCCCAGATCGGGTCATTCAGATTGTATTCACTGACTTTTTGACCAATCAATATTGGTAAAAATCTCAAAAAGTTCCAGTTTTGTATGGCATGTCCGCCCAATTTCTTAGATTTTTCTGCCGGACAATGGGGCTTGTCGTGACCATCTGAACCCTGGAAGTTTATTTGCGCTATTCTACGGCTCAGGTATGCGTGTGTTATGCATTTGACTCGTATGTAGTGGTTCACAAACAGCATCACATCATATTGTATGACACCTTCAAACAAATCATGTGCAAGGCATGGTGGCAAACCGTCGACAACGTGAAAATATTGAAGTTCGTTGAAAATTGAGTCTCCTATAATTCCATTGGAATTTTCGTCACCATCAGATTCAAGAGTCCTCACACATGACTTATAGCTCTCCCTGGTTCTATTAGGAGCACTGTCATTTCCGTCTAGGAAGTCCTTGCGTTGAATGTCGCAAAAACGACAAAAGAACTTTGAAGTCCCAAAGGCTTCTGTGAAGCCACCAATGCCATGGCTGCCCAAATTATCGCCTAGGATGGCACTTACAATCACTTTGGTAATCTTACCTTCAATCAATATGCCATTGATTTCCAAGTCCTTGAGTTCATCTACAAGTTTTCTGAGCACAGTTCTTTTTCCGAAATACTTGTACACGATATTCTTGCACAATAACACCAATTGGATTGGATCAATTTGTGATCTATGCCATGGGTGTAGATTTCCAATTGTGCAGTAATATGCGAGAATTTTGTGCTTTTTCTTCCCTGATCCAAGTGGATTCACGACTTCAAATTCATCTTGGTAGGGCATAAGTTGAATTGTCGTCTTGTCCCCAGAAAATGATTTCTTAGACTGAAACAAAGTCCCATCTTGATAATCTTGCATCAGCTCTGGCGATGAATTCTCAGTACAACAATTTTCGTAGTACTGAGACTTTACAGTTGGGTCACTGAAGAAAGCAGTAAGAGATTTTCTTAATGGCACATATTGATAATGGCACTTCAAGTTGTTTTCGTTTCTGCCAGGTAGACGGATTGCTTCTGGCTCGATGAAATGGAAGAGTTCCTTGAAAAGTTGGCGTCGACTATACTCCGATCGAAGTGCACTTGTAGGACCGTGTAATCTGACGTAAATATTTTCATGGATTACGTCTGTTTATATAATCCCATGATTGGTATCGGTGTCTCCAAGATTTCTCTTTTCCAACTCGCCGAGGAAGTCGCTTAAAATTGATGAGTGCGTCAGATTGATTATGCCGCTGTACTTGTTGTGAATTTTCTGCATCGTGTCCGATGGCGTGTGTTTTTTTAGCCATAAGTTCAAGGAAAAATAATGCCATTGACTTCACCGTATTATCGTTGTCTGCCTCTCGGGCTGCTTCGGATGCGCCTTCGTTAGCGTCCATCGAGCTGTTTTCTTCAGCCGGTGGCAATATTTCAACAAAATGATCGTCATCAACATGGATCGCGATTGAATCATTATTCACCGAGGAGCTTTTTCTGGCAGTACTATCAGACATAAGTGTATGTTTTTTACTGATATGTGAGCTGAATGAGTTCACCAGAATAAACTCCCTCTTCCCATCACACAGAGGACAAGCCACGCGAGTTCCTTCTCGCAGATGGCGCTTCAAATGTGTGATCATTGATGGAATTGACGTGTTAACACATTTGCATATCTGGCATTCATAATTCATGCAAGTATTTTTTTCCGTCAGAAGAACTTTTGGAGAAGCTATGACCCCAGACTCGAAGTGTCCATTTCTTAAATGCAATCTAAACTTTATGTAAGACTTAAACTGTTTTCCGCATGCCGCTGATCCGCATTCGTAGAGATCGTTTGGCCCCGACATATGCAGAGCATTGAAATTCGATATGAACAATGTTTGCAATTTTGTTGAAAATGTACACTTCGTGCATTTTAATAGCATTGTTAAGTTGCACAGAACGCCCTCCTTAGAAAAATAAGACAATAAAATAAGTTTTAAGCGAAACCAAAATAAAAACAACAGTGGAAATGTGAGGAAACTATTATATCAAAAAGTTGTCGCAGAAAATGCAGGCACGTTCAGTCACTTGTGCAAATGGAATGTAGGTAGGAACGCTGACTCCATGGGTGGCCTGGCGCTCAAGTTAGACTTGGAATAAATTGTGGGTTGCGCAGCAACCCACAAAAAAGTCTACGAATCGACTATTTATGAATTAAATTGTGAATTTGGGATTTCGTTAATTAAACGGTAAACATTCTTTCCTGTCGATATTTTTTACACTCCGATAACGAGTGATATTTTTAACGAGTGATAAAATTTTAGGCAATCGCAGATTTTTTACCTAATCGTTATCTCGTAAGGGCTGAAATTACAATGTCCGGGTAAATAGTTATCTTCCAGGAGGGCGATTGTGTAAATTTTAACCGATCGGTATCTAGGGATAACAATCGGTAACTAACGAGATAACGATTCAGTAAAAAATCTGTGATTGTGTAAAATTTTATCGATCGATAGCCTGCCTAGCGATCGTTAAATTTAACGAAATAAAAATAGGTGTCGTTATGTATTTACCGATCGGTAGATGGTTTAAAGATGGCGGATAACCTTTCAAATCTTCTACATGTCGAATAATTAGCGATTGAATACGATTTAATAAACTAACAAAACAATGTTAGGAAAATGAGAGTCGAAAGGGAATTTTTGAGAGATCGATTTGATCCATTTCAAATGTCGGACAATTATTTCATACATATTTACCGGGAAGGAAAATAGCCGTGTACGACCTCGTGACAGCCATGCCGGCGAACATCTTCAATTCCGCCTTCGATGAGAGTGGATGAGAGTAAGCTAACCTTTTTCTAAATACAATCTAATATTTTGAATTTACGCGCAAATACTTTGACGCCCAGCCAGCTGTCGGCCTTGGCCTTGCTGTAAGTCGCCGGCTGTCATCCAGCAAGTTGGCAGATCATCGGATTGAATCTTGTTTGGTCAATTGTCGCACATTTGCCCGTTGCTTTATCTACAAAACATGTCTTCAACAAGAAAAAACTAAACTGTTTGATTGTTCGTTTCCAGGTAAAATCACCGCTTTGGTTTATTTTTTCTTCGGGGAGCTATCAACGACGAAATGGACAAGATTATCTCAGTGCGATGTGCCAAACATCAGTGTCTGTTTGCATCAAGGAGGTTATTATGGCAATTAATAATCATCTTTGAGATGATTGGATAAAGTTTCCGAGGACAGAGTTAGAGTTTCAAACCATGAAGCAAAGGTATGGTACACCTACCTTTTCCATTTTATTTACACCGATGTGAGATGAGAATTAGGTGAAAAATAGATACTTACGTACTCTATGCTACTAGCATTGGATTGTGTCCATGAAGTTGGCAAGCCCACTTTCGATTTTTGAAATTTTTTAACCCTCTTTTAACCTCTTTTAAACCTCGCAGTTAGTGCTGCTATACCTTAAAAGTTACGGCCGTAAATGTGATTAAACGTCAGCAAGCCCCATGCGAGATATCGATCTGAAATTTTCAGGGTAGTTAGAGCTGAATTAGTGCTCATTAGTGCCGTTAACCCCGCTGTTAGTGCTGCCATACTTTCAGAGTTTTTACGGTCGTTATCTCGCATGGGGCTTGCTGACATTTAATCACGTTTACGGCCGTAACTCTGAAAGTATAGCAAACCTAATTGTGGGATTTACGGCACTAATTAGCACTAATTCAGCACTAACTACCCTGAAAAATTCAGATCGATATCTCGCATGGGGCTTGCTGACGTTTAATCACGTTAACGGCCGTAGCTCTGAAAGTATGGCAGCACTAATTGCGGGGTTTACGGCACTAAACAGCACTAATTCAGCACTAACTACCCTGAAAATTTCAGATCGATATCTCGCATGGGGCTTGCTGACGTTTAATCACGTTGACGGCCGTAACTTTGAAAGTATGGCAGCACTAATTGCGGGGTTTACGGCACTAATTAGCACTAATTCAGCACTAACTACCCTGAAAATTTCAGATCGATATCTCGCATGGGGCTTGCTAGCGTGAAGTTGGCAAGCCCCACAGACAACCCCTCGTGGCTTCCCCAATTTTGCAGCACTAATTCCCGGGTTTGCGGCACTAATTAGCACTAATTCAGCACTAACTCCTCACGTTAAAAAAAATAGAAAATTTGAAAGTGGCCTGCCAACTTCACGGACACCATTGGATTTGGAATCATAGCAAATTCGATGCTTCTAGCATTCTACTAGGTAGGTATCTTGTCTATAGGAAAAACAAGCATCTCTCTAGGCTACAACCATTGCCAAATCTAATGCTTCAACCTACCCTCTAGCAATTTCACTGTTCCACAATGACATTATTTAGTACCTACCTAATAACTAAATTATTAACAATCAATGCACTTTATTCTAGATTCATGGCAGCAAACATTTTCCTGGTGTCATGGGAATCATTGACAAGCATATTGCGATTTGCCCGCCAAACATGAAACGTGAACATCTTTTCCTTGATCAAGAGAATCGATTGTAATTTTGATTCTTTCATTTTGAAAGTACTTAGTGATAATGAGATAAATCTACCTTTTGCCATTTAGTGCAATCTTTTGTGGGTCCCAAGCTGCTAGAGTTTAATTGACCTGTTAATTTGTTCCACAACTCATAATTTTTTCCTGTGACGTTGGCCTTCCATAAACGTCACCAGCCGATAACTGTTTCCTGTAATATTTGGATGCTTACAAATCCATAACTGCATGGTTGTCAACCAGAAGTTTTGTAACGGGCTTATATCCTAAATCATAGTCATAGATAATGTAATTATGAAGTGATTCCCCTTCGAGGCTAGCACCTTACCGTGGTGAAGGGGTTTGCGTGGTCCGATGATCCGGGAGGCCATGCCGGGGGGAGGTTCCACTCCCACCAAGGTCTCCTATACCGGACAGGCTCCCGGGGAGGACCCAGACCAAGACTAGCCCACCCCGTCGTTGTCGCGGGACCCGGACTTTGGTCTAGGGAGGATCTGGCGCTCTTTCTCTCCCCACCTTTCATTTCACCATCTTTTCTTCATCTCCCCTCTTACTTCATATCTTTTGCCACCTCCTCAACCCACCGTCTGTCTTCTGCGACAGCGGCGGGGTTCCCCCCATTGACGACCCGGCTGCAAACATGGATTCAAATTAGTTGACTGTCGGTCGTTGTAGGCTCCAGCGATGTCTGGTGACTGGTGACCTGCACAGGGAGTTCTCGAGCCTTACCTTATTGCTGTCTCTTCTCTATCCTTCACTCTCCTGTCTTCTCTTCCGGCCGACCCCCTGTGCAGGTCAGAACGCTTACCTGCGTGTTTGCCGTGCGCGGTAACCTGAACGGACGGAAAAGATTTTCTTGGGGGTTGAGGGGCAATTGTCTAGTTATTAAAGACAATTGTCCCAACACACCCCTTTAGTTTCCGCTTCGCCCAAAACAGGAGGCTGGGGGCTAATCCACCCCCAGCCAATCGGCTTGCCTGGGGCGTTAATGCTTCACGCGTGGATGAGGAGGGGGGCACCGGTGGCGTGATGGGTGTTGCTGGGCCCCACCAGTTGCGGTCACTCGCGACTGCCGGTGCCTCCTGACTATATCCCCCGGACAACCCCGGCGTCCCAGTGGGACGTCCCCCTGGTTGGGCTCCGTGGTGGGCAGGGCTCCGGGGGACGAAACTATTTCCATTTATATGGACACCCCAACAAAAATTCCCCCCCTTAATCCAAAGAAGCGTCTACGTCCTCTTTTAGAGGAAGTGATTACGTTAAAGGATGTGGTGGCTCCCAGGAGTGTGGAGCCACTATTTCTTATTCTCAAACTAGACAGCGGTAAATCCTTCCGCACTGTTTCGCCATTTGCGCAGAAGCGCGGGTTGTTACTCCTTGCAGGTGATGTCAAGAGTTCTAAGGGCCTTCGCGATGGCACGCTACTAGTTGAGGTAGCTAACAGTGAGCAGTCACTAAAACTGCAATCGGCAACATCTTTCGACACCATGCCGATCACAGTGACTGCTCACAGGTCCCTAAACACTTCAAAGGGAGTTATCTTTAGCTTTGACCCACAGGACTTAACAACCGAAGAGCTAAAAAGAGAGCTTGCTAGCCAAGGCGTCACTGACGTTTATCGAGTGATGAGCAAGAAGACCGGTGACCTTAAGCCAGCCAACACCATTGCTCATCCTGACCTTCGGCACCCCTAAGCTCCCGGATTTCATCTTTGCTGGCTACCTGCGTCTGCCCGTCAGGCCTCATATTCCTAATCCTCTGAGGTGCTTCACCTGCCAGATGTTCGGCCACTCCAGCTTGGATTGCAAGCGGAAGCCCATCTGTGGGAAGTGCGCCAAAGAGGATCACGAGACAGACGCGTGCAGCAACAGCTTCCACTGTGCTAACTGCTCGGCAGCCCACCCCGTGTGGTCCCGCGACTGCCCACAGTGGAAGTTGGAGCGGAAAATCATGGAGATCAAGACGATCGACAATGTCTCTTTGTTCGAAGCACGAAAGCGCTTCAACACTCACAATGGCCTCGGTCAAAAATCATTTGCCAAAGCCGTGGACTCGGGCGCGGCTGTCTCGGCGGAGACGGCTCGTTTGCAGGCCATGGTGGAGAAACAACTGCAACTCTCCGCCGAGCAGGCCAAGCGCCACGAGGAGATGGAGGAACGCCACAGGCAAGAGATCGAGGCCATGAGGAAAGACTTGGAAGCATAGAACAGAGAGATAGAATCGCTTAAACAGCAGATAGCTGCGCTCCATGAGAACCGTACGCTCCAGCTGCACCCTTCCAAGGGAAGGCAGAGGCCAGCACCTCGAAGAAGGCGAGGGTAGTAATTACCTTCCTTCCCAACACCACCGGTAGCTCCACGTCCACCTCCCTGTCTAGCAGGAAGGATGGAATGGAGGTAGACCCTACCGACACGTCGCCGAACACCTGGCAGACGGTGAAGGGAAAGGAGAAGGAGAAGGTGAAGGAGAAGGGAAAATTCTAAATTCAACACAATGCCAGACATCATTCAGTGGAATCTGAGAGGTTACTCCACAAGAGCACCCGAAGTCAGACAACTAGTTTCATTTAAAAGCCCCCTTGTCTGTTGCTTCCAGGAAACCCTCCTAACGCCATCAGACAAGCCACTCCTGAAGGGCTATGATTTTTACCGTCTTGACTTCACTGGTGGACAGAGAGCTCAGGGGGGAGTTGCAACGGCCGTCCACAACAGTATCCACTCGGAGACTGTTGTGCTGACCACCACCCTCCAGGCCGTGGCTGTGAAGGTTTTCCTTCCAAGCCCCCTACACATTTGCAACATTTACCTCCCCCCTGATAGTGTCGTTACCCAGCAATCCATCGACCATCTCATGGACCAGTTACCTCTACCCTTTCTTTTGGTTGGTGATTTCAACGCTCACAACCCCCTGTGGGGTAGTCTCAGCACCAATCAGAAAGGTACACTGGTGGAAGACACTATCAGGCTTCGCAATGTGGTCCTGTTGAATAACGGCAGTAACACCCACTTTAATGCATCAACAGGATCACTCTCTGCGATTGACCTGACTCTCTGTTCACCCTCCCTCGCTCTTGACACTGAATGGTCTGTGCACGACGATTTATGTGGAAGTGACCACTTCCCTATCTTTATGAAATCGTCGAGGATCCCTTCTCTACCACCCAGACACCCAAAGTGGATTCTAAGACGGGCTGACTGGTCACTTTTCAGTGATCTTGCCACTTTCGATGAGGCTGTCCCCGAGGATATCGATTCTCACGTGGACAGCTTCACGGAGGTGGTAATTCATGCAGCCGAGAAATCCATTCCACGGTCGTCTGAAAAACCCTACCGCCTCCCCGTCCCGTGGTTCACTTGTGAATGCAAGCTTGCCATCAGGGCGAGACGGAGGGCCCTCGCCTTCTTCATGTCGCATCCGACCCAAGAAAACCTGATCGCCTTCAAGAGATCCAGAGCTAAGGCTCGGAGAACAATCACTGAGGCCAAGAGAGTGTCGTGGCGGGCCTATGTGTCGACCATCACGGCCCGCACGCCGTCGTCCAGGGTATGGGACAAGGTTCGGAAGTTGTCTGGCATATCAACTTTCCGTCCCATATCCGGACTGTTGCGTGACGGGCTGTTGCAGTCCACGGGCCCGGCCATCGCCGACACTCTTGGTTCTCAGTTCTCGAAAGTCTCCAGCTCAGAGAATTACACCGCATCCTTCAAGCGGGTCAAGCAGGTAGCCGAGCAGCAAAGTCTTGTCTTCCGAAGTAAGAACCAGGAAACCTACAACCTGCCCTTCAGCGACTGGGAGCTGGACTCCGCGCTAAGAGCCGCCAACGACACTTCACCTGGCATCGATATGATCCATTACCAGATGATCAAACATCTGAGTAAAAGCTCTCGATCATACATGCTTCAGATGTTGAACAGAGTCTGGCTCGAGGACAGTTTCCCAGCTCGTTGGAGGGTGGCGATTGTCATCCCCATCCTGAAGCCGGGCAAAGACAAGACTGATGCTGCTAGCTACCGCCCAATTGCCCTTACAAGCTGCCTATGCAAGATCTTGGAGCGAATGATCAACGCTAGGCTTATGTGGCATTTGGAGAAGAACGGCCTACTCTGTGCGGAGCAGTCTGGTTTCAGGCGAAACCGCTCCGTCACAGATAACTTGACCCAGCTTGAAGGATTGATCCAGGACAGTTTCCTCACAAGGAAACACCTGATCGCGGTGTTTTTCGATCTCGAGAAGGCGTACGACACGACGTGGAAGTACGGCATTTTACAGACCATCCACAAGTGGGGTATTCGTGGCCACTTGCCCCACTTTGTGCAGAACTTCATGGCTGATAGATCTTTCCACGTTCGTGTCGGAAACACTCTCTCGTCGGCTTTCGATCAAGAGAACGGAGTGCCGCAGGGCTGTGTCCTCAGTGTTACCCTGTTTGCGATCGCCATCAACTCCATCACGACGTGCATCCGAACTCCGGTTCGTGCATCGCTCTACGTTGATGATTTTGCGATCTTCCACCAAACAGGGAACCTGAACTCGGCTCAGCGGCAGCTCCAGCTAACGATCAACCGATTGGAGAGTTGGGCGGATCGACATGGCTTCAGATTCTCCTCGTCGAAAACAATATGCATGCATTTCAGTCGCCATCGTGTATTTCATCCTCATCCTGTCTTGACGTTGGCAAACCAGGTGCTGCCTTTCTCAGAGTCAACCCGCTTCCTCGGAATGGTATTTGACGAGAAGCTCACCTGGTTACCACATCTCCGTCAACTCAAAGACAAGTGCTTGAAGGCAATGAACATCCTGAAGATCTTGAGCGGTACATCCTGGGGAGCTGACAGAACGTCCATGCTCCGCCTCTACCGCTCTCTCATAAGATCCAAATTAGACTTTGGCTGCACTGTTTATGCATCGGCGAGGAAATCGTATATCGGCATCCTGGATCCAGTGCACAACGCTGGTATCAGGTTGTGTACTGGCGCGTTTCGCACAAGTCCTATCGTCAGCCTGCATTGTGAGGCCGGGGAGGCTCCGCTTAAGATCAGGCGTGACTACCTCCTTGCCAGCTACGTAGCCAAGCTACGTGGCATGCCAAAACACCCGGCATACAATCCTGTGTTCGCTCCGCCAAACGTTGTTCTTTACAACACCAGGCCAAAAGCAACCAGACCTGTTGGCATCGGAGCAAAAGAGCTCCTGGCCGCATTTGGAATGGACCTACCACCTGTCCTTCCTGTCGGAATCGGTCGTGTGGCTCCCTGGACAACATCCCAGCCTGTGTGCCTGATGACACTCGCTCAGCACACCAAGGCCCAGACGAGCCCGGCCGTGTTCCGACAGCTGTTCTTCAGCATTTGCGACCAGTACCCTCAACACTGCAGGATCTACACTGACGGATCAAAGGACAATGAGTCTGTGGGGTGTGCCTTTGTCATCGACAACACAAGCGTGTGCTTTAAGCTCAGTCCTCTCTGTAGCGTCTATACAGCAGAGTTGTTTGCGATTCTCAAGGCCCTTGAACATATCAAGCGTGCCAATCGCAAACAATTTCTTGTTTGTTCCGACTCTCTGAGCTCCCTCCAAGCACTATGTCAGGCATATCCCACGGACCATCTTGTGCAAACCATCCAGGCTAAGCTTGGCGAACTGTGCTTGGTCGGCATAGAAGTGTTGCTCTGTTGGCTTCCAGGCCATGCAGGAATTGCTGGCAATGAGATGGCCGACAGAGCAGCTAAGGACGCCACGACAAAAGCCGATGTTGACTACACAGCTGTCCCTGTGAGTGATCTTAAAGCCGCCTTCAGGGCCGAAACAAAGAAGTGCTGGCAAGCGTCATGGGACACTGTGTTAGTCAACAAACTGAAGCCCATCAAGGCATCTATTGACCCCTGGCAATCTTCTGCCCGACACACTCGACGCGAGGAGGTTGTAACAACCAGGTTGCGCATCGGTCATAGCCCGCTCACCCACGTCTTCATGCTGAAGCGCGAAGAGCCACCGATGTGCCCCTCCTGTGATCAACCTCTCTCGATCAAACATCTTCTTGTCGAGTGTGCCGTTCACAGGCAGCTGCGCAACCACCTGCAGATTCCCGGAAGTTTGCCAGAGGCGTTGGGAGACAACGCCGTGTCGATAGATCGAGTAATTCGATTTTTAATTAAAACTGACTCTTTTAAACTTATCTAGTTTTTAGTAAGTTTTTAAAGCAGTTTATGTTCCAGGCGCAAGTATTTATAAAAACTGCGTCTGGACATGACAACTGGTTTTTTAGCATTGTTTTTTTATTGCTTTTTAACCCTTGACAATTTTTTACTCGTCTGACTTGACACAAATTTTTATTTGTTCTTAGTTGGAGTGTAGTTTTTTATTGTCTTTATCGTTGTCATTTTTATTTATTTTAAAATTAAGACTGACTTCTATTTACTGACCTTTTAATAGCGAAGTTTTTAAAGCAGTTTTAAATTCCTGGCGCAAGTATTTGTAAAAAATGCGTCAGGAAAAGACAACTGGTTTTATAGCATTGTTTTAATTGCTTTTTAACCTCTGACAATTTATTTTATTCATCTGACTACCCAAATTTTTATTTGCTCGTAGTTTTATGGAATAATTTTATTTGTCTTTGTTGTCTTATTTTTCTCATATTTTATCCAACTGATCAATAGATTTCTATTTTTTAAGTTGGTAAAACTGTCTATTGTATTTTTTAAACATCTGACCGGCGCAAATAGCCCAGCTGCTGACGCGCCGTTAAACCAACACACACAAATGAAGTGATTGAGCAACTTGTGTTGTCCATTTCAAGTTTACTGCCAATTAAGTTATTATCTTACACTGCAGAATTAAAAGACTGTAGTGCACAACCAGTTTAATTATTATTTTTTACCCTGCTTGCCGCTAGAAGAATCCTTCGTTTAAGAACTCATTTCGATACTGATTTTTTTCCAATAAATGAAGGTTCAGTTTTAACCTAAAACTTGCAAAACATTTGAATTTTGGTGCTGTCAACTATTCAAAGCAGCAAAGTGCGCGTGCGCGTAGTTCAAAAACCAAATACTCATTCCAAAAACATCGACTCGAGAGTTAACGAGTCGATAAAAGTTTCCGAATCGATAACTCTGCCGACATTGTTAGACGATCGCTATCTAGATACCGAATCGGTAGACTTATCGATCGGTAGCCTTATCGATCGGTAATTATTGAAATTTACACAATCGCCCTCCTGGACATTGTAATTTTGGCCGTTAGTTACCGATTTTTATCGCTAGATACCGATCGGTAAATATCCAATCGCACCCTTGGCTTCTATAGACATTATTGGCGTGCAGTGAAATTTGGGGCGGGAATGCGTCAATTATCACAAATCTACCCCATATGGGTATCATATCGTGAGACATTCTTTAGTTCCAAATTATTCTTCTTTCCTGCTTTTCGGAGACATTGCCCATCCCAGATAATTTTTCTCACTTTTTAAACATTTACAGCATTTATCGCATTATTCTAGCTAGCCACACGTGAACAAGAAACATTCGCCGAAATTGACTGGGCTCCGGAAAATCAGAGGGGGCGAGCGAGTAGGAGATTCCTTGTGTTTGAGGGGGAGAAGGAGAAGTTGAGAACACATGTGCAGTCATTATATTGTCATCTGCGCATTAGTCTATGGCCCAGTGGTCAAAAATCGCAAGTTGCTCGATAGAGATGATTACAACATGCCACCTATTTAGATAGGTGCATATGAAGGTCCTGAACACTAAAAGTTTTGGTGCCAGCCTCGCACCCCTGGCAGGGGGTGGGGGTGCAGAGGTTTAGTAGAATAATTCCTGCCGGGTGCGTTTCAAAGATAGAAAACTGAAACTTTTTTATAGACTAAAAAAATGTTTTCTTGCTAAATAAAATTTTTTGTTTGCCATGTTGGGCCCCCGTCTTGCCCAAAAAAATTATTGAAAAATATATTTACACTTAACAAGAAAATTTTCGTCTATAAAATTGTCGATTTATTTTTTCTATTGGTGCATCAATCTGTTGTGGACAAGTTTGTAATTTAAAGTGTGAGCGCAAGTATTTTAGTTTGCCCGTGGGGGCCGTTTTTGTTTCGCGCCGTGCGGCGGGATAGGCGATTTAGTATGGGATCGCACTCGACGCTTGATCGGTCCGAGCAAGGTCAAGCCGAAAACCACACAATTTGACCTTTCGGATCGATTTGAAGTGCTTTTAAGGCCTCTAAGAAGGTTTAGACTAGCCGTACGTCCTAGCCTAGAGTGCATTCTGTATTTTAGCGTTTGTTTCACATCTTTATCATCATTTACCTGGCCTACAGCCTGATTACAATTTAGGCTTCATTCGATAACGACAAAAAATAAGTAAGATATCATTCAATATTGAGAACAATTTTCATCATATAAACTAGAAAAAAATCAAATAAGGTTTGTTTGTGATGAGTTTTATCAAAGTTATCTCCAAAACACCTAAATTATTATAATACCAAGAGCTGACACCGGTAAAAAGGGTTCCGAAAACGCTGTAAAAATTGCGTTACTCACAATCACTTGGATTCACGCTTTTTTAAATAACATATTGAATATTTTATTGGTATCAAAATAAAGCTTGGTTCATCAGCTACAAGATTGTAAATCTAAAACTTTGAAACCGAAACACAGTACTATCGTATTATCGTTTTCCCGTCAGCCTGTTTCGCGGGTCCCCCCACCCCCCTCTACCAGACGGCAGTGTCTCTGCCGGCGACGCGCGTGTCAGCGTACAAAACATCGCCTTTTTACGTCACTATCACAACTTGCAACCACGCTGTAGGCCAGGTAAATGATGATAAAGATGTGAAACAAACGCTAAAATACAGAATGCACTCTGGACTAGGACGTACGGCTAGTCAAAACCTTCTTAGAGGCCTTAAAAGCACTTCAAATCGATCCGAAAGGTCAAAATGTGTTGTTTTAGGCTTGACCTTGCTCGGACCGATCAAGCGTCGAGTGCTATCCCATGCTAAATCGCCTATCCCGCCGCACGGCGCGAAACAAAAACGGCCCCCACGGGCAAACTAAAATACTTGCGCTTACACTTTAAATTACAAACTTGTTTACAACAGATTGATGCACCAATAGAAAAAATAAATCGACAATTTTATAGACGAAAAATTTCTTGTAAAGTGTAAATATATTTTTCAATAATTTTTTTGGGCAAGACGGGGGCCCAAAATGGCAAACAAAAAAAATTATTTAGCAAGAACACATTTTTTTTAGTCTATAAAAAAAGTTTCAGTTTTCTATCTTTGAAACGCACCCGACAGGAATTATTCTACTAAACCTCTGCACCCCCACCCCCTGCCAGGGGTGCGAGGCTGGCACCAAAATTTTTAGTGTTCAGGACCTTCATATGCACCTATCTAAATAGGTGGCATGTTGTAATCATGCCTATCGAGCAACTTGCCACTGTGCCATAGACTACATGGGAGGCCGGTAGCCGAGGGGCGCGGTGCGGGTGTGTACCACTATGACAGAGCCGTGAAAGAGAGAGATACTGCAGACCGAGAAAGCATTCGAGCAAGTGGTCAAACCATGACAATCGCGGCAAATAACACATGAAATAAAAAAATTGATAATATTCTCGCCCGGGAAAGATTGCAATGTTGGTATTTAAAATCCAAATTATTTGTTATTTTTGACGATTTTAGCGAGTATGCGACGCATTCCTTGCATACCCGGACTGCACTCCCCTGATATTTATTTGACAAGACCGGGACCGGGGGTTATTTTTTCAGAAAAATTGGGATAATTTAAGGGGCAACGAAATACTTTTCCGTGGACCTCTGCATTTTCTAATTAAATCGGTTGGGGTTCTTTTTGTTCTTGTTTGGAAAAAAACTGGACGATCTCGCGTCATTGTTCATTAAGTTTTCGAAAAACGAAGGATGATAACGACTGAGCGATGACGTCGCTATTAAATTTATTAGAGAAACAGCATTGAGAATAAACAAATTTGCTAGGCGCGTGTAGTACCTACTTGGGATTTTGAAAATTGCTAAATTACATGCTTTATACCCTTGATCCCGGACTATAACCGAACATCGTGGTAAGTCGGGCAACCCTCGTACATTTACGTACATTATACAAACACGGCGCCCCCTGTGTCAGCCAAATGAAGTCTCAGATAATTTTCGATTAGTGTTGCAGGTGGGTTTGAATATATCTTGGGGCACATCTAAACCATTTCTAAATCATCTACCTACATACATCATTTACGTTCAAATGAGCTTACGGGACGTAAACAGACACAACGAACTGTCACGCCGAAACGGAGACATAATAATGAGGGTCACAAGCTCCGTAATCCGCATGCTGCTTGTTCAAACCATGGGGCATCGAGTCGTCGCTGAATCGTGGAGCATTGCGTAGTACCAGGAATAGAAAGCCGTGCTCGGAAAATATTATGAAGTTCTAAGATTTCAAATCCAAACCTGCATCTCCAAACCTCTAGTTACAGCACGATGGAAAATAAGCTTAGTGTCTAATTAAAAGATGCCGATATTTTCTTTACTAACATAGTAACACAGTACTAACATAGTGTTTGATGAGAGGGGGGCCGTTGGGAGACATTTCGCCACTTTTACTTCACCCTCTGCCTAGTTGGACTCAAAACCCAGCGCACGCCCCTGGATAGCAACAGTGTTGATAAGAAATACGTTTGCTCGTAGTCCATGACCGTGCACAACTGAGGAACAAGCCGGCTATGCTAAAGATTTTAGGCAACGTCAAATGAGAAGGGCTGATTACTTCTAAATACTCAACTACAAATAGCATGGTCAAAAAAGTCCTGGTCAGATATTTTATTGTGAATTGTACTCACCGTGCGATTAATGCCGTCTTGGAATCTTTGGTCTTGGATGTGTTCTTCAGCAGCAAGGAACTCTTCAGGCACTATTTGCTATTGACGCTATTGCTAATGCAATAAATAATTAAAATTTTTGATAATTATAATGATAAATTATAATGATAATAATGCTATAATTGCTCTCACTGTCGCTATTGGGAATGACGCTTCTCGATCTTTCGAAATTTCACTGTGCTCAATTGTCAACTGGCGTTGCTATTGCAATGACGCTTGTCGGGCGGCGGTCCTTCGGAAAGCACGTTGCGAACTTCCGAACCGCAAATCATCAAAGTAATGGCCGCCTCCACAGCTGAGACCATGGCTGGGATATTTCAGGTGAAAGAAAGGCGTCAGATTTCAAACGGAGTGCCTTCACGTTGTTATACGATATTTATGATATTTTCTTTCGATATCGAGAAACATACTAATACAAGTTGTTAGTGGCGTTAATGTTATTTTTTTACAGTTGATATAATTATTTTTGTATGCTTCAAGCTGCTGTCGAGCTTGCTGAGATTTAATCAACGTTTTATCAACGCGACCGCCCGTTTTGTTGCTGCAGGAGCGTACAAAAAGCTCGTCGTACCATGGAATCATTATTCTTATATTTATACTAGGGTCACGAAAGCCCAATTTAGTCGCGTTTTGGATGAGCGTCAGTTTGAATGACTGATTAAAAATTATTTGGGATTTTAGAGGCGAATATTTAAGAAAGTTAAAATCGATTGAATTAAGAAACGAAGTTAAAGACTGCATGTGATGCAGTGTTCATTTCCCGTATTTCGCTAATTCCACATCAAAGCAGGAATTTTCAGCGACATTTGCAGTTAAAATACCCTTTTTGTTGAATTTTTCAAAGAAAGATACAACGCGCTTGTGGTGTTTTGACAAATGGTTCTAAATTATTGTGCATACTTTGCTGTTATTAAAAAAAGGCAAGGGCGCAAATGAACTGTTTGCGTGATTGCGGAATTTTTATGCTTATAATTGGTAAAAGAAAAAATACACGTAGTAAAATAACGGCATGATCAGTTTGAAAAATACTGAAAAGTATTTCGTGTATTAAAATCGCATGACGTTGAATTACTGCATGTGATGCCGCATTCAAAATTAACAACATATTTTCCTGTATTTTACTAATTCCGCATCAAAGGAGGAATTTTCAGCGACATTTGCAGTTAAATTACATTTCTTATGTCAATTTTCAAAGAAAGATACCATGCGTTTGTAGTGATTTGACGAACGATTCGAATGTAATGTGCATATTTGTTGTTACTAAAAATAAATAAATTGCGTAAATAAACAGCGTTGGTACGTCAGTAATTTTAATACTTGTATTGGAAAAAATGTTAAGCGTGCAGTAAATTCACTTGTAACGAGTTACATGTTTTCGATACGAACAGTATCGAAAACCAGTTTAGAACATTCGAGTAGCCAAAACTACCTGGGTCGGGACCCTTCTGGAATATTCGAGGAGCTTGGATAATTCTAGAAGGTGTCACTTATATAAAGGAGGGACAGGCGGTATGAGCGAGTCAGTCTGGATATAGCTTTTGAAGTGTAACGAACAAGTGTATTTGTAGAGTGAAGAATAAATAAGTTTAAATAGAGAGCACGGTTTTAGTTATTTTACCTGGGAATAAATAACTTGGCGCCCAAACCCACAGCGTTATAATTTGGCGTTTAGCGGAAGCGTTACAAATTGGCGCCCAACGTGGGGCAAACGGTTGAAATTCGTGGTGAAGATGGAAATTAACAGGCTGTCGAAGGATGAGTTGACCTACGAACTAAGTATTCGCGGGATCACCGAAGTCGCCACAGTTGAAGAAATGCGTAAGTCCTTCCGACAGTTGCTGAAGCTAGAACGTGAAGGGAAATTAGTCATGCCTTCGATCGTTATGGAAGTCAAAGGAGAGATCAGGAGTTGCGAAGAGAAACTGGTGGAAATAGAATCGTTGCTTCTTACTTTCAAAGGAGGCCGACTAGATCCAGTTTATAAATTAATCGACAGTAAGTTGACGCATGTGCTTGGAAGGGCCGAGAGAATTCAAGCCTTGGAGTCATCGGATATGACGTCCCGGTCGACCATCTTACGCAAGGTTCTATCATTATACAACCAACTTAATTCTTCGGCCGAGGGAGCAATGGACGAGTCCGACGAGGAAGCAAGTCCTGAGCTTCCCGATGTTCATGAAGGATTCGAGAAATTCATTTCTAAAGCGGAAGGCGGTCGTATCAAGGAGACTCCTGTCAAAAACGATAAGACTATTCATCATTCGGTAATTCGACATCAGACGCCTGTGTGCCAATGGAACCTTCGTTTCTCGGGAGACGAAAATAGTCTTAGTGTCCACGAATTTCTTGAAAGAGTTGAAGAATTAAAGACTGCCAGGAATGTGGACGACGAAGATCTTTGGAGATCGGCGATTGACCTCCTGGAAGGAAGTGCCCTTATGTGGTTCCGCACCGTGAGAAGGCAGTTTAATTCGTGGGATCACTTTGTCGTAGGCCTTAAAGAGGAGTTCCTTCCGGTGGATTATGAAGAGAAGCTCTGGGAGGAAATTAAAAGGAGAACACAAGGATCTGGGGAGAAAGTGGGTCAGTACGTACGCACCATGCTATGCCTGTTTGCGAGGCTACCCAACCCGGTAACAGAGCAATCAAAACTCAGGATTCTAAAGAGAAACGTCTTACCATATTTGATCGAAGCACTCAGCTGTTTGGAGTTTGAATCTGTGGATGAATTTTCAAAGATTTGTAAGAAATTGGAACTAGGAAAGATCCAAGCAGAACAATATCGACCCCCACCAACAGATAGCCGGTCCTTGTTGGAACCCGATCTGGCATACCAAGGTAGAAGACATGCAATCGCAGGTGCTAACTCGACCAACATGAGTAAGATCACGAACCACGGGAGGGCTATAGAAGCCAGAAAACAATACGACATCCCTCAAGAAAAAGCAAGGAAAACCTTCTGCTACGGCTGTGGGGCGGTGGGCGTTATCCGCCGATCCTGCAAAAATTGCAATAATTCGGAAAACGAGAGGGGAGAAAATTTGCGATAGGTCCTCGGCAATTTTCTCCGACCAGAGAAGAGGACGCATTACAAGAATTGACGGGAGGAGAGATGCAACTAGACCAATTACTCTTTATGGGAAAAGATGCAAGAGCTTACCTTTTCGTGAAGATTATGGGGATTCATTTAAAGGGTTTATTGGATAGTGGCGCCAATCGCACCGTGATTGGAGGTGAAGGATGGAGGTTTATCTCCCAATTAGGGTTGAAGCGGAGCATGGAGAAAGTAAACACGTTCATCACTGTGGCGAGCGGACAGCGATGCGCAGTCGATTTTGTCGTCTATATCCCATTCGAACTAGAAGACCGCCTCCGAGTGATACCTGTGTTGGTGGTGAAGAGCTTACCGATCATCCTAACCCTGGGCATAGATTTTTGGAAGATTATGGGTATCATTCCGAATGTAACCACTGCGACCTGGACCTTTACGAACCCGAATGTGGAACAAGATGACTACAACACTGTGGATTCCATAGAAGAAAAGTCAATCCGCGAAGAAGAAAGAATGAAACTCGCCGAAATAACAACGCGATACTTGGCGAAGATGTCCGAGAATTTGGGATGTCACAGGTCGATCGAGCACAGGATTGATACAGGCAACGCTTCGCCAATAAAACAACGGTATTATCCAGTTTCTCCGGTAGTACTGCGGTCAATCCACAATGAACTGGATAATATGATCAAGCTAGGAGTAGTGGTAAAATCAAAGAGTCCATGGTCGTCGCCTATGCTTTTAATCAAGAAAAAAGACGGTTCCTACCGATTTGTGGTGGACTTTCGCAAAGTCAACGCTGTTACCGTCAAAGATGCATATCCGATACCTTATGTGTCTTCTATTTTGGATCGCCTGCGAGAAGCGAGATATCTTTCATCTTTGGACTTGAAGAGTGCCTATTGGCAAGTGCCTCTAGAGAAAGATAGTCAAGAAAAAACCGCGTTTACGGTGCAAGGAAGAGGACTGTTCCAATTTACCCGGATGCCTTTCGGCCTACATAACAGTGCGGCGACTTGGCAACGACTGATCGATCAAGTTTTAGGTCACGACTTGGAACCGTATGTCTTTGTTTACCTTGACGACATCATTATAGCCACGTCTACCTTTGAGAAACACACGGAAGTCCTCGAAGAAGTTCTCCGGAGGTTAAGGGCGGCGAACCTTACGATCAATAGAGAAAAGTGTGAAATTGGAAGAAAGGAGTTAAGATATCTCGGCTATGTGGTGGATCAGTACGGTCTGCACGTCGACCCTGAGAAGATCAGCGCTATCTTGGACTATCCTGCACCTAAGTCAAGCAAGCAGGTAAAGCGTTTTGTGGGAATGGTGTCGTGGTATAAGCGTTTTATACCTTCATTCGGTGTACAACCTACGACGACGCCACAGGGAATTCGAAGTCGGAGAAGAAGTTTGGAAGAGGAATTTTGCACAGTCTAACGCAGCTAATAAGTTCACCGCGAGTTTAGCGCCGAAATACACCGGCCCTTTTGTGGTCAGGAAAAAGAGGTCCCCGTTGGTCTATGAACTGGTCGATCAACAGGGTAAGCCAATTGGTAACTGGCATACCAAAGATTTGAAGCCGGTACAAAAAGTCGAAACCGAAGATGACTGCGACATCGCCCAAGAAGAGGACTTTTCAGAAAATGAGTCAGAAGTTGAATAGTTTATTTTTGTATTACATTAATGGTATTTTGTATTTTTGTTAAGATAGGGGGTAATGTAACGAGTTACATGTTTTCGATACGAACAGTATCGAAAACCAGTTTAGAACATTCGAGTAGCCAAAACTACCTGGGTCGGGACCCTTCTGGAATATTCGAGGAGCTTGGATAATTCTAGAAGGTGTCACTTATATAAAGGAGGGACAGGCGGTATGAGCGAGTCAGTCTGGATATAGCTTTTGAAGTGTAACGAACAAGTGTATTTGTAGAGTGAAGAATAAATAAGTTTAAATAGAGAGCACGGTTTTAGTTATTTTACCTGGGAATAAATAACTTGGCGCCCAAACCCACAGCGTTATAATTTGGCGTTTAGCGGAAGCGTTACACACTGTGGTTTTTTCTGTAAAATTTCTGTTAATGTCGCGGTTTTCTCATTTCACTACATCTTTTGCAGTATTTGGTAAATACAGCATCAGTGCAGTAAAAATTCACGGCGACATTACCAGTAAAAAAACGATTTTTTTTGAACAGTGTACAAGGTAGGTGTTCGCTAATCATGAGACTGCTCAGTTTTGGGCAAGGCACTTGGCTTTTTGTCAATTCTTGGTTTCTGACAGGGCATTATGGTAACGATATTGTTTTCTTCTAGGTTATTACGAAGAAAGGAGATGTGAGCGTCTGCAAGAACTTCTTTTTGGAGCGTTTTGGATTTTCGCACCGCAGAGTGCTTACTGTCGCGAAGAGTCTTCGCGAAGGTCGGGCCATCGCTGAGAGAAGGGGTGGAGACAGGACTTCTGGAAAGCTTTCCGAACACAGGAATGCAGTGCGAGAATTTCTTGGGTCACTCCGCGGAGATGAAAGCCAATACGGCAGCGAAAAAAGTGTCCGAATTTACCTGTCGGCCGAACTGAATGTGTCTAGGCTGTGGAAATTGTACTGTACGTCACGGCCCCATCTTAAAGTCAAGTACTGGTTTTTTCACAACATATTCCAACGGGACTTCAATATTGGATTTGGATCGCCAGCCGTTGATGTTTGCAGCTACTGTTGCCGCTTGAAGAACATGATAAAAATAGCTTCCAGCCCACAAGACAAGTTAATTCATCAGGGGCAGTTAGCCATTCTGCTTCGACCTGCAGCAGGTCCAACCTCTACAGAAGCTACTTATAGGCGAAGCTTTTTACTCGCGACAGCTAGCTTTCTATGCTTTCTGCGTAACCGATCGCTCGACTCGACATCCAGTGTTCTACACATGGAAAGAGACGCAGGCTGGCCGTGGTTCAATCGAGATAGCTTCGGCAGTCTGCGATTTCCTGAAAAAGCATAAGTTTAAAGAAACAACGACAACACTACGACTTTTTGCCAATGGATGCGGCGGACAAAATAAAAACAGCCATGTTATCCACGCCCTTGCCTCATGGCTGTTGCAAGATGCCCCAGAGGGCATTAATGACATTCTGATTGTGTTTCCTGTTAGAGGGCATTCGTACCTACCGGCCGACCAGGTTTTCGGCCTAGTGGAGAAAACTTTGCGTATGAATGCGGTGGTGGTGTTGCCAGAAAGGTATTCGGAGATATACTCGGAAACAGGAGAGGTACGATCTCTAGGAAAAGACTGGACCGTACAAAACTTCAAGTCGTTGAGTGACGTTTTCAATAAAACTGTTCGTCGGCTCAGTACTCTTTTGTTCTATATCCACTTTTCGGGTTCTTGGAGTTAGATATCTTATTGGTATAAACGAAGCCAATTTTACCTATTTCCGAGCTTCAATTTGGTGAAAACAGCCCGGAACACTGCTTAAAAAAAAAAAAAATTGTTCCATATCCTCGTGATTAGAAAAAAGTTAGTGCTCCTTTGTTCCATATCCCGGATTCCGGATTCAGAATTATTCAGCCAATCACGATCATGTATTTTGGTGCACTCTGAATCGCGCGCGAAAAATGTAGTTTAGGTTGGGCTAGGTCAAGGTGGATCGGCACGGCGTGTGATAATTCTGACGTGGGGTGGATGTAGGGTGTTTTTTTTTTTAGTCTAAAGGGGATAATTACATGTCAGCATGGAGTTTTCTGAAGATGATCCGCCTTCGTCGCCAGCGCCCGATTTACCGGACTATTTAATAAACCTTGGGTAAGATAATATTGTTTTCATTATAGCTCTGATTTTGAGGTTATACAAACTCATTTTTTATTTTTTTACTAGTATTGCATTCAATTTCATCTTCGTGATTTTATAAACAGTGCATATTATGATGTTTAAGTAGCAAATTGCGAAAACCAATTATTTTTATTTATAGCATTCTCGATGACTCGGATGAAGAGATGATGGTTATGCCATCCTACATCGAAAGCGAAAGCGAAAGCGACAGCCTCCAGCCAACAGCTCCCAACATTCCGAATGTTATAATTCCGGAATCTTCAGAATCGGAAGAAAGGTAAACAAAATACATCTTTTTGTAGATCAAATATGTAGGATCATAGCATGAAGTCTCCCTGTCTTACAAACTTTGACATTTTCTAATAATTCTGCTTATAACAGTGACGAGAACCCCGATGACCCTGACTTCGTCATGCCCGACGAATCGGATGAAGTGGTCCCGCCCGATCCAGAGAATTTTGAGACTGAGTAAGTAATTGATCAGAGAAATATAAGCCTAAAGAATGGAGTGAAGACTTCAATCTAATGTAGTTCAGAGCTCACTGTGTAGTACCTACTGATCGACAAACATGATGCACCAACTTGCACCATACAAATGCACTATTTTCTCTTGTGGTTTTTCATGTGTGATTAGAAACTGACTGCAATCAATTAAAACCTTCTCAACATAAATATATTATTTGGCTAACCGTTAACTAGTAAACAAAACTATATAGGTACTTTTTTGTGGGTGAAATTATATAGTACCAAGTAGGATCAAGGTTTGAAGTCTCCCTGCCTCACAAACTTTGACATTGTCTTTTACTCTTGATTATTACAGTGATGAGAACCCTGCTGACCCTGACTTCGTCATGGCCGTCGATTCGGATGATGACGTGGCCCCACCAGGTCCAGAGAATTTGGAGACTGAGTACGTAATTGATAAGTGAAATATAATCCAAAGGAGTGGAGTGAAGACTAATTTGGGCCTTTTATTTACACTGTGGTTATGTGATTTGACAGGGATGGAGCTGAAAGAACGTCAAAAAGACAGAGAAAAATGCATCTTTGGAAACGAACCATAAGAAACAAGAAGCGTGCAGGGGGGCAAACATACTCAAACCGAAAAGGTAGACAGCATCCAGCTCGCATGTCAAATGGAAGGTGCTGTGATGACTGCACATTTAAGTGCCAAAAAAATGTCACCAAAGCTGAGCAAGATTGCATATTTAAGGTGGATCCGTACTGTTTCCGTACAGTTTTTCTATTGTTTTTGTTTTGGTAAAATTTTACTCATATGTGGTCATATGCCGGAAGGAAATATTAAAAAATATATTTTTAAAAATATTTTGCTGGAAATTTTCCGGAAAATTAAAAAATTAGTATGGACAATTACGCTTGCTGACCTGTCTCTTGTCCCGCTAGGGGGGAGTATCAGTCGTCCGATCGAAATCACTTAATTCAATTCGCGCTGACATTCTCTAAATTTTGTCAATGGTTAAAATATGACGTAAATTTGCCAAATTTTTTGCTTTGTTTCAAAATTTGTTACTGAAAAAGTATGCAGTTCTAAACTTTCATCTTCCTTTATTGGCAAGCTGCAAGTGTCTTGATCGAAAAAAAAAATAGTCGAGAATGATATCACCAATACTTAGACCTAATTGAGGGAAGGAGCGGTGCCATGTTTACCAAACGAATTTTCAAATTTTCCGGAAAATTTCCAGTAAAATATTTTAAAAAATATTTTTTTGAGTATTTCTTTCCGGCATAGACCACATCTGAGTAAAATTTTCCCAAAAAAAAAAACAATAAATTTCTGTACGGATCCACCTTAATCACTTTTGGAAACTATCTGATGAGAAAAAGCTACATTTTTATGCCAAATTCACAGAGTGCATGCTTTCTGCTCGTAAGCGCACTCAGGCTGAGGTTAGCCGTAGACAACGGTCTTATAGATACTTCTTTGAAGTGTAGGGGGAAAGAGTACGAGTTTGCCGAGAATTTTTTTTAACGGTTTTGAATATAAGTAAGTAGCGAGTATATTACTTTTTGAAGAAAAAATACAACACACAAACTGGAGTCGCGTATACGCCTACCAAAGGCAAACACGTCAAAAATGCCATCAGCCCTGCAATATTAGAAGGAGTGCGAGCTCACATCCAGCAGTTCCCTGCGGTAGAGTCGCATTGTTGCCGGGCAAGTTCAAATAAGACTTATTTGGACCCACGCCTGACAGTTGCAGGAATGCACAGACTTTATTTGGAAAGGAGTTTGTAGAAAATACTACTCCTGCTAAGCTCAGTATGTACCGCCACATTTTTGTTAACGAGTTCAACCTAGCATTTCACCATCCCAAAAAGGACAGGTGTGATGCTTGTGAAGTGTATAAAAACATTCTGCTTCCAAGTGACGAAGAAAAAACTATTTATGAATGTCACATACAGCGCAAACTCGCGGGCAAAATTGAACGCGATAGGGATCGGGAAACCTATAACAAAGCTTCGGACGGGACCACGATGGTTATTTGTTTTGATATGGAGAAAGTCATCCCCCTTCCCCAAGCCGAGATATCGTCCTTTTTTATCTCCGGAAGTTAAGCTGTTACAATTTAACTGCCCATTGTAGCACCGGTGGCTTAACTTTCTGCGCGCTCTGGAATGAGGCCATTTCAGGGAGGGCAGGCAACCATATTGCCAGCGCCATGACTAAAATTTTGTATGCGGTACAAGAGAAGTATCCACTCCTTGAACGACTGATTTTATGGTCTGACTCGTGCGTCCCGCAAAATAAGAACAGCGTGATGAGCACAGCTCTCGCAACATTTCTTGCGGATGAGCACGTGACCATCCAAGTGATCGAGCAAAAATATTCAGAGCCGGGCCATGGTAACATTCAGGAGGTGGATGCGATCCACAGCAAGCTGGATCGAGGTCTGAAAAACTGCGAAATTTATAGTCCTGTTTCTCTTTTACGAAGACTTAAAATGTTGAGTACGACACGACCACCATTGCATTTAATTCAACTAAAAATGGAACATTTTCTGAACTTCCAAGGTTCCTCTGCCGGTCTGTCGTTCAACTTAATCCCCTACATGAAAGTTAAGCACCTGACATATAAGGCCAATGAACCGCACCACATACGGTATCGTTTATCATTTGGTGGGCCAGAAGTGATCATCAGGCTGGTTAGGAAAAAAGTTCCTCGAACCAAAAATTCGCCACCAAATGTTTCTTCCCCACTTTTTAAAACTGTCACCTCCATTAACAAGCCAGCAGTTCTGGCCCCTGAAAAAATTTCAGATTTAAAGAAAATGCTTCGGTTTATGCCAGCTGTGGACGTTGTGTACTTGAACACAGTATTAAGGCTGTAGTTTTCCTAGTCCTAGTCCAGCCACAAGTTCTAGCTAAACTCTGTTCTGTATTCTATACAGTATTGTGTATGTCTTTGTACTAGTGTGTCCTGTGTCTTGTGTGTCCTGTGTCTTGTGTGCCCTGTGTCTTGTGTGTGCGTGTGTGTGTGTGTGTGTGTGTGTGTGTGTGTGTGTGTGTGTGTGTGTGTGTGTGTGCGTGTGTGTGTGTAAGTCTTGTAAGCTTGAAAGGATTTACTAAATCTGACTGATCAATAGACCAATTAAGTAATTTCAACGGGCTTACCTCAAACGGGTCCTTCCACAGGGCTAGACTATTTTTCCATTAAATAATTTGTAATTTACTGTGTTCAATCAAGACTGAACGTAGTACCTACCGATGCCATTTCTATTGTGATTTAATATTAATTGTCTCATACGGTGATTGTTACCTAGAACCTCATGTTGTTTGATTGATAATTTACCAAAGATGAGCCTATAATAATAATTTTTTCTATTTCTGTACTTAATTCAAGAGGAAGGATGTGGACTAGTCAAAGAGTATTATCTTTGATATATCTTTGATAATATGTGAGAGAATGATGTTAAAGGAGCCCTCCGAAATGATTATTAGAATTTATATATTGTCAAGTATACCAATCAAAGTGACATTCCGTTTAAATTTTATTTAAAAAACAATCTGGGGCCAAATGATTGCACATTTTCTCTTTGGCGCGAAGCCTCTTGCGTGACGTCACCGCAGGGACGGCTGCGTAGCCGCAAGCCGAGTCTGCTAGTCTAGTGCCAGGTCTCAATTGATTGATTGATTGATTTGTGGGGTTTAACGGCGCGTCAGCAGCTTTGGCTATTTGCGCCGGTCAAATGGTTAAAACAAAACAATGACAAAACATTTAACAACAAAAAATCAAATAGATAAAACTATCGATCAGTTGGATAAAATAATGTCATTAGTTCAAAAACAAAAACTAGATTAAAAAACTAGTTATTATTTCCTGACGCATTCTTTATAAATACCTGCGCCAGGAATTTAAGACTGATTTTAAAACTTCTCTAAAAAAGATCAGTTTATAAAATGGCAGTCTTAATTTAAAAATAAAAAGGCAACAAAGACAATAAAAACAACTCTCCAACTAAAAACAAATAAAATTGAGTCAAGTCAGATGAGTAAAATATTGTCAAAAGTTAAAAAGCAATAAAAACAATGCTAAATAACCAGTTGTCATGTCCAGACGCAGTTTTTATAAATACTTGCGCCTGGAACATAAACTGCTTTAAAAACTTACTAAAAACTAGATAAGTTTAAAAAAGTCAGTTTGAATTAAAAATCGAATGACTCGATCTATCGACACGGCGTTGTCTCCCAACGCCTCTGGCAAACTTCCGGGAATCTGCAGGTGGTTGCGCAGTTGCCTGTGAACGGCACACTCGACAAGGAGATGTTTAATCGAGAGAGGCTGATCACAGGAGGTGCACATCGGTGGCTCTTCTCGCTTCAGGATGAAGACGTGAGTGAGCGGGCTATGACCGATGCGCAACCTCGTTGTTACAACCTCCTCGCGTCGAGTGTGTCGGGCAGAAGATTGCCAGGGGTCGATAGTTGCCTTGATGGGCTTCAGTTTGTTGACTAACACAGTGTCCCATGTCGCTTGCCAGAGCTTCTTTGTTTCGGCCCTGAAGGCGGCTTTAAGATCGCTAACAGGGACAACTGTGAAGTCAACATCGGCTTTTCTTGTGGCGTCTTTGGCTGCTCTGTCGGCCATATCATTGCCAGCAATTCCTGCATGGCCTGGAAGCCAACAGAGAAACACTTCTATGCCGACCAAGCACAGTTCGCCAAGCTTAGCCTGGATGGTTTGCACAAGATGGTCCGTGGGGAATGCCTGACATAGTGCTTGGAGGGAGCTCAGAGAGTCGGAACAGACTAGAAATTGTTTGCGATTGGCACGCTTGATATGTTCAAGGGCCTTGAGAATCGCAAACAACTCTGCTGTATAGACACTACAGAGAGGGCTGAGCTTAAAGCACACGCTTGTGTTGTCGATGATAAATGCACATCCCCAGACTCATTGTCCTTTGATCCGTCAGTGTAGATCCTGCAGTGTTGAGGGTACTGGTCGCAAATTCTGAAAAACAGCTGTCGGAACACGGCCGGGCTCGTCTGGGCCTTGGTGTGCTGAGCGAGTGTCATCAGGCACACAGGCTGGGATGTTGTCCAGGGAGCAACACGACCGATTCCGACAGGAAGGACAGGTGGTGATTCCATTCCAAATGCAGCCAGGAGCGCTTTTGCTCTGATGCCAACAGGTCTGGTTGCTTCTTGCCTGGTGTTGTAAAGAACAACATTTGGCGGAGCGAACACAGACCTGTATGCCGGGTGTTTTGGCATGCCACGTAGCTTGGCTACGTAGCTGGCAAGGAGGTAGTCACGCCTGATCTTAAGCGGAGCCTCCCCGGCCTCACAATGCAGACTGACGATGGGACTTGTGCGAAACGCGCCAGTACACAACCTGATACCAGCGTTGTGCACTGGATCCAGGATGCCGATATACGATTTCCTCGCCGATGCATAAACAGTGCAGCCAAAGTCTAATTTGGATCTTATGAGAGAGCGGTAGAGGCGGAGCATGGACGTTCTGTCGGCTCCCCAGGAGGTACCGCTCAAGATCTTCAGGATGTTCATTGCCTTCAAGTACTTGTGTTTGAGTTGACGGAGATGTGGTAACCAGGTGAGCTTCTCGTCAAATACCATTCCGAGGAAGCGGGTTGACTCTGAGAAAGGCAACACCTGGTTTGCCAACGTCAAGACAGGATGAGGATGAAATAGACGGTGGCGACTGAAATGCATGCATGTTGTTTTCGACGAGGAGAATCTGAAGCCATGTCGATCCGCCCAACTCTCCAATCGGTTGATCGTTAGCTGGAGCTGCCGCTGAGCCGAGTTCAGGTTCCCTGTTTGGTGGAAGATCGCAAAATCATCAACGTAGAGCGATGCACGAACCGGAGTTCGGATGCACGTCGTGATGGAGTTGATGGCGATCGCAAACAGGGTAACACTGAGGACACAGCCCTGCGGCACTCCGTTCTCTTGATCGAAAGCCGACGAGAGAGTGTTTCCGACACGAACGTGGAAAGATCTATCAGCCATGAAGTTCTGCACAAAGTGGGGCAAGTGGCCACGAATACCCCACTTGTGGATGGTCTGTAAAATGCCGTACTTCCACGTCGTGTCGTACGCCTTCTCGAGATCGAAAAACACCGCGATCAGGTGTTTCCTTGTGAGGAAACTGTCCTGGATCAATCCTTCAAGCTGGGTCAAGTTATCTGTGACGGAGCGGTTTCGCCTGAAACCAGACTGCTCCGCACAGAGTAGGACGTTCTTCTCCAAATGCCACATAAGCCTAGCGTTGATCATTCGCTCCAAGATCTTGCATAGGCAGCTTGTAAGGGCAATTGGGCGGTAGCTAGCAACATCAGTCTTGTCTTTGCCCGGCTTCAGGATGGGGATGACAATAGCCACCCTCCAACGAGCTGGGAAACTGTCCTCGAGCCAGACTCTATTCAACATCTGAAGCATATATGATCTAGATCTTGTACTCAGGTGTTTGATCATCTGGTAGTGGATCATGTCGATGCCAGGTGAAGTGTCGTTGGCGGCTCTTAGCGCGGAGTCCAGCTCCCAGTCGCGGAAGGGCAGGTTGTAAGTTTCCTGGTTCTTACTTCGGAAGACAAGACCTTGCTGCTCGGCTACCTGCTTGACCCGCTTGAAGGATGCGGTGTAATTCTCTGAGCTGGAGACTTTCGAGAACTGAGAACCAAGAGTGTCGGCGATGGCCGGGCCCGTGGACTGCAACAGCCCGTCACGCATCAGTCCGGATATGGGACGGAAAGTTGATCTGCCAGACAACTTCCGAACCTTGTCCCATACCCTGGACGACGGCGTGCGGGCCGTGATGGTCGACACATAGGCCCGCCACGACACTCTCTTGGCCTCAGTGATTGTTCTCCGAGCCTTAGCTCTGGATCTCTTGAAGGCGATCAGGTTTTCTTGGGTCGGATGCGACATGAAGAAGGAGAGGGCCCTCCGTCTCGCCCTGATGGCCAACTTGCATTCACAAGTGAACCACGGGACGGGGAGACGGTAGGGTTTTTCAGACGACCGTGGAATGGATTTCTCGGCTGCATGAATTACCACCTCCGTGAAGCTGTCCACGTGAGAATCGATATCCTCGGGGACAGCCTCATCGAAAGTGGCAAGATCACTGAAAAGTGACCAGTCAGCCCGTCTTAGAATCCACTTTGGGTGTCTGGGTGGTAGAGAAGGGATCCTCGACGATTTCATAAAGATAGGGAAGTGGTCCCTTCCACATAAATCGTCGTGCACAGACCATTCAGTGTCAAGAGCGAGGGAGGGTGAACAGAGAGTCAGGTCAATCGCAGAGAGTGATCCTGTTGATGCATTAAAGTGGGTGTTACTGCCGTTATTCAACAGGACCACATTGCGAAGCCTGATAGTGTCTTCCACCAGTGTACCTTTCTGATTGGTGCTGAGACTACCCCACAGGGGGTTGTGAGCGTTGAAATCACCAACCAATAGAAAGGGTAGAGGTAACTGGTCCATGAGATGGTCGATGGATTGCTGGGTAACGACACTATCAGGGGGGAGGTAGATGTTGCAGATGTGTAGGGGGCTTGGAAGGAAAACCTTCACAGCCACGGCCTGGAGGGTGGTGGTCAGCACAACAGTCTCCGAGTGGAAACTGTTGTGGTCGGCCGTTGCAACTCCCCCCTGAGCTCTCTGTCCACCAGTGAAGTCAAGACGGTAAAAATCATAGCTCTTCAGGAGTGGCTTGTCTGATGGCTTCAGGAGGGTTTCCTGGAAGCAACAGACAAGGGGGCTTTTAGATGACACTAGTTGTCTGACTTCGGGTGCTCTTGTGATGAATCCTCTCAGATTCCACTGAATGATGTCTGGCATTGTGTTGTTTTTAGGATTTTCCCTTCTCTTTCACCTTCTCCTTCTCCTTTCCCTTCACCGTCTACCAGGTGTTCGGCGACGTGTCGGTAGGGTCTACCTCCATTCCATCCTTCCTGGTAGACAGGGAGGTGGACGTGGAGCTACCGGTGGTGTTGGGAAGGAAGGTGATAATTTCCCTCGCCTTCCTTGAGGTGCTGGCCTCAGTCTGCCTTCCCTTGGAAGCGTGCAGCTGGAGCGTACGGCTCTCATGGAGTTCTGTTATTTGCTGTTTAAGCGATTCAATTTCTCTGTTCTTAGCTTCTAAATCTCTCTTCATGGCCTCGATCTCTTGCCTGTGGCGTTCTTCCATCTCCTCGTGGCGCTTAGCCTGCTCGGCGGAGAGTTGCAGCTGTTTTTCCACCATGGCCTGCAAACGAGCCGTCTCCGCCGAGACAGCCGCGCCCGAGTCCACGGCTTTGGCAAATGTCTTTGATCCGAGGCCATTCTTAGTATTGAAGCGTTTTCTTGCTTCGAACAGAGAAATGTTTTCGAATGTCTTAATCTCCATGATTTTCCGCTCCAACTTCCACTGTGGGCAGTCGCGGGACCACACAGGGTGGGCTGCCGAGCAGTTAGCACAGTGGAAGCTGTTGCTGCACGCCTCAGTCTCGTGGTCCTCTTTGGCGCATTTCCCACAGATGGGCTTCCGCTTGCAGTCCAAGCTGGAATGGCCGAACATCTGGCAGGTGAAGCACCGCAGAGGGTTGGGAATATGAGGCCTGACGGGCAAACGCAAGTAACCAGCAAATATGCATTCGGGAAGTTTAGGGGTGCCGAAGGTCAGGATGAGCAGTGGTGTTGGCTTCAAAGCACCGGTCTTTTTGCTCATCACTCGATAAACGTCAGTGACGCCTTGGCTTGCAAGTTCTTTTTGTATCTCGTCGGCCGAAAAGTCTTGTAGGTCGAAACTGAAGATTACTCCCTTAGAGGTGTTTAGGGATCGATGCGCAGTCACTGTGATCGGCATGGTGTCGAATGACGTTGCCGATTGCAATTTCAGTGACTGCTCACCGTTTGTAACCTCAACCAGGAGTGAACCATCACGGAGGCACTTAGAACTTTTAACTTCCCCAGCGAGAAGCAACAATCCACGTTTCTGAGCAAAAGGAGAAACGGTGCGGAAGGATTTGCCGCTCTCCAATTTAAGAATGAGGAAGAGTGGCTCCACACTCCTGGGAGCCACCACATCCCTCAATGAAATTACTTCCTCCATAAGAGGACGTAGGCGTTTTTTAGGATGAAGGGGGGGAATTTTTGTTTCGGTTTCCATATAAATGGATATAGTTTCATCCCCCGGAGCCCTGCCCACCACGGAGCCCAACCAGGGGGACGTCCCACTGGGACGCCGGGGTTGTCCGGGGGATATAGTTAGGAGGCACCGGCAGTCGCGAGTGACCGCAACTGGTGGGGCCCAGCAACACCCATCACGCCACCGGTGCCCCCCTCCTCATCCACGCGTGTGGCATTAACGCCCCAGGCGAGCCGATTGACTGGGGGTGGATTAGCCCCCAGCCTCCTGTTTTGGGCAAAGCAGAAACTAAAGGGGTGTGTTGGGACAATTGTCTATAATAACCAGACAATTGCCCCTCAACCCCCAAGAAAATCTTTTCCGCCCGTACAGGTCACTGCGCACGGCAAACACGCAGGTAAGCGTTTAGACCTGCACAAGGGGTCGGCCGGAAGTGAAGACAGGAGAGTGTAGGATAGATAAGAGACAGCAATAAGGTAAGGCTCGAGAACTCCCTGTGCAGGTCACCAGTCACCAGACATCGCTGGAGCCTACAACGACCGACAGTCAACCAATTGAAATCCATGTTGGTAGCCGGGTCGTCAATGGGGGGGAACCCCGCCGCTGTCACAGAAGACAGACGGTGGGTTCGGGAGGCGGCAAAAGAAATGAAGTAAGAAGGGAGATGAAGAAAAGATGTTGAAATGAAAGGTGGGGAGGGAAAGACAGCCAGATCCTCCCTCGACCAAAGTCCGGGTCCCGCGACAACGACGGGGTGGGCTAGTCTTGGTCTGGACCCTCACCGACAGCCTGTCCGGCATAGGAGACCTTGCCGGGAGTAACACCTCCCGCCGGCATGGCCTGTCGGATCATCGGGCCGCGCAAACCCCTTCACCACGTTAAGGTGCTAGCCTCAAAGGGGGCCAGGTCTCAAGCGCTCGCGATCGCATAAATCTATCAGCGTGAATATGGCAGGGCGTCCATAAAGTTTGGATCCGAGTTCACTCAAAGTGAAATGACTGAAAATGTTTTGAGGCTTGCCCAAGAAAGAAGGAGAGACGAAAAATTTCAAGGAAGGGCAGGAAATACGTTGTGGTGCACTTGTGGCAACTGCATCTCAATGGACAATGACATGACATCGCATTGCTGTAATGAGCCAACCCAAATACGAGCGTTGTGTCAGGAAGACGAGTGTATTACTGAACACGGTATTACTGATACACAAGACAAAAAAGAACCTACTGACAAGAAAGTATCGCGCATACTAACGTTCCACAGCCTCGGCAAGCGGCTGAGCGACCGAGCGCGTGCTGCAGCCGTCCCTGCGGTGACGTCACGCAAGGGGCTTCGCGCAAAAGAGAAAATGTGCGATAATTCGGCCCCCGATTTTTTTAAAAATAAAATTTAAACGGAATGTCACTTTGATTGGTATACTCGACAATATATAAATTCTAAGAATCGTTTCGGAGTGCTCCTTTAAGGAATCAGACTGAGTATTTGTTTTAAGTGCAAGGTTGTAATAATGTGCCAATATGCTCCTGTGTTGTTTGTTAAGCCTTCTACTTTCAACTATTGTAAAATTTATTGCCATAATTAATATGAAAGTTATGGTGTGAATCTGCATCAACAATAATAATAATGAAGTTATACAAATAATTTTCCGTGTTTTACCAGCTTATTTTGTATTGTATTGTATTGTATTTATTTGCATTTCATTGTATTCATACACGCTCGTACATCAAGTTATATTTCATAAAATAAAATACTATTTACCTTGCGAGCTTTGAAATAAGTCAAATAGATAAAAAATAAAAAAATAAAAAAATAAAAACAGCTCAAGCAACAATAGAGCTTGTCTGTACTATTAAAAGATAGATTTTAAAACAATAAAATGTATGGCTCTGTCTATTCCTGCATGCAGTATTTGCATTTATCGTTATTGCAATTGTCTCGATTTAAAAACTCGTCCGTGCTATAAAAACAATGTAAAATTAAAAAGTCTTTGACCTTAGTTTTAAAATCGGATCTAGTCATGTTTTCTTGCTTGAGGCATAGTGGCAGGCTGTTGTATAGGATGGGCCCCATGTGCTTTGCGTCTTGTCTCCCGATTGTTGTCTTGCTGTTTCCTGATCGCAGGTTGTTCTTATTCCTGGTGTTTCTTCCGTGGTAATCTTTGTTTTGCTTAAAATACTCAGGGTAATCTTTAACAAATAGAAGAACTGTTAAGATGTATATACATGGGGTTGTCAATAAATTCAATTCTTTGAAAAACGACCGGCATGATCGTCTTCTACTTGCTCTCTTTAAAATTCGTACAGCCTTCTTTTGGGAGATGAAAACCTTTTTTGCCTCTTTTCCTCCGCCCCACACTAGAATTCCATAATGTATTAGCGATTGTATATTTGCATGGAACGCTATTTTTAGAGTAGGCATGCTTACTTGATTTGTCAGTATTTTTAGGGCAAAAGATGCAGAGTTCAACCTTTTAATCAGCTGCCTAACGTGGCCTTTCCATTTTAAGTAATAATCTACTTCAACCCCTAAGAATGTGCAGTTTTCCACTACTTTGTTTCCACTCGCTGTTGTTTTTATTTTCGATTTTCCTTTGCTCTTAAACACTATTATGTTGGTTTTGTTATCATTTAATTTCAGTTTGTTTGGAGAAAACCATCGTTTTATGTTATCTAGGGCCTGCGATATGTTGCAGTTAAGGTCATCTTCACTTTTGCCTGACACAAGTAGGCTGGTGTCATCCGCGTATAAAATGGTACTTGTCATTTGATTAGAGATAAGCATTGGCAGGTCATTTATATAAAGGCTAAATAGCAGTGGGGCCAGTAGACTGCCTTGAGGGATTCCGGTTGTAATGGTTTTCCATTCTGATGATACCCTTCCTTTGTCATTGTTGAGCACCACCGCTTGCTCCCTGCCAGTCAGGTACGATTTGACCCATTCCCCGGCCTTATCTCCGATCCCGTATAATTTTAGTTTCTCTATTAATACCGCGTGGTTAATCGTGTCAAATGCTTTCGTCAAATCGCACATAATTGCGCTAATGTGTGTTTTGTTTTCAAGTGCTCGCGTCACTTTAGTTGCCATGTCGTAAATTGCTGTGGTTGTCGAAAACCCCTTCCTGAAACCGTGCTGGTTCACGCTTACTATATCGTTATCTGCAAGAAAATTATTAAGTCGCTGCAGGAACGCTTTTTCCATTATTTTCGAGAAAATAGTTACAAGGGCTATGGGTCTATAGTTGTTTACGTCATTGCTCGCTCCCTTCTTACAGATTGGTTTTATTACTGTCCGTTTTGCTTGTGTGGGAAAAGCACCAGTCATAAATGAGAAGTTGATGATATGCGAGATGGGGCCCGCGATCTGTTCACTAATTCCCTTAACAATCTTGCTTGGTATCTCGTCCCACCCTGACGATTTTTTGGGCTTAAGTTCTCTTATTATTTTAGTTATTTCCCTCTCGTCTGTGAAGTCCAGTCTCATTGTCTCGTTTGTCTGTATGTGTACTTTCTCCATTTTTCCTATACATTCCCGTAGCGTGTCCGTGGCATTGTTAATTGTCCTTTCGGCGGTTGTTATAAAGTGGTCGTTGAAGGTGTTTGCTACATTTTCTACGTCTGTTATCAGTTCGTCATTTTTTAATAGTATTAATTCGGTGTCATCTGATTTCTTTCTAGGTTTCTGTTTTCCAACGCAGGAGTTGATGATCTCCCATGTTGCTTTTTGTTTGTTTTCGGCGTCTCCAATTTTCTTGTCATTGCGTGCTTTTTTGGATTTTCGTGACAGTCTTGTCACTTTTTTCTTTGCTGCTTTCGATTCATCCTCGTATCTTACCCCGTTTTTCTTTCTGGTGAGAACGTAGAGTTTCCTTTTTTCTTTACATGCTTCTAATATTTCTTCTGTAATCCATTCGTTTCTTTCGTTTTTCCTGTTGAGCACTCGAATCTTCTTTTTTGGAAATACTCTTTCGTATGCTTCAAGAACAACTGCAAGATAGTTATCATATTTTTCGTCTATTGACGCTCCCAAAAGTACCGTATGCCAGTCGTTCGCTCCCAGTTCTGCCGCTAATTCTTGTATTTGAGTATCAGATATCTTTCTTGAATGGATGAAGCGAGGCTCTTCTTTCTTGAAGTGGATTGTGATATTTATTGTTTGTCCTAGATGGTCTGACAGTCCTGTTTCTATTGGTTGTGGTTCTTTGCTGATTGTAAAGTTGGTAATTATATTGTCAATTGCAGTTGAGGTGTTGCGGGTGATTCTTGTGGGGAATCTTACGTTTGCTTGTAGATTGTGGGCCGTCAGGATTTCCTCCATTTTTTGTCTCTTCTCATTTGTTGTCAGGAAGTCGATGTTGATATCACCTAGAATAAGTATCTGCTTCCTTTCCCTTTCAATTATTGTGATTAACCGAGTTAGTGTACCTAGAAATCCCCGCAGGTTTTTATCGCTCGGTGGTCTGTACACTGCTATGACGATCATCGGCCGTTGCCCTTTAATTTCAATTCCGCATATCTCGATCTCGTTTTCCTTGCCCATAGTGCTTATGTCTGAACGTGACCTATATTTCCACTTTCGGGTTTTATTGGCATAGATAATCGCACCTCCACCCTTCGATTTCTTTCGCGCAAAGCATGCTGCTAACTCGAAATTTTTTATGGCAATTGCGGTTTCTTGGCCAGTCTTTAACCAGTGTTCCGTTAGGCAGAGTACATCTATTTTTCCTGCAATGCATGAATCAATGCAGATCTCTACGTCTTCAACCTTATTTCGAAGGTTGCATATATTTTGGTGCATAATTTTAATCTCCGTAGGTTCGTCGATTAAAAATTCAGTCTTCTTCTCTTCAGTCTTATTTTCTTTGGTCTTATTTTCTTTGGTCTTCTTTGGCATTTTTTCCGGTCTTGGCGCTGATTGCTAGGTGACCACTGTGATCTCTTCATTCACCGACATCGCTTCTTCTATTTTGTCCATTAGTAGTTTGCCTAGGAGACTGCTCCCTCGCTGATTGAGGTGTAGCCCATCACGACCTAATTCGTTTTTGGAAAGGCGTGAATTCGGGTCGTAGTAGCAAACACTCTTCTCTTCGCACAGCCACTGGATCCCATCATTCAGCTTGTCGATCGTGGAGTCATACACACTGTCTCGATATACTATACCACCGATGACCCACTTTGTCCTGGACCACTGAACTCTTACTTCATCAATTAGGTTATTCAGCTCCGAAACGAGATGGGTCTGGGATCTTTTTTTTATATTGTTAGTTCCCACATGAATAGCAACGACCTCCGGTTCACTCTCACTTTCCTGGGCGAGGCATATTTGTTTACAAAGTTCGCTCACCCGTATGCTGGTCACTTTGCACCCCTCGGCTTCACATATTTTCGTTGATCCACGAATCATTGAGTCACCCACAACTTTAACTTGGCCTGGTTTGTATCGTGGCTCCTTGGCTGACTTTTCTTCATTATTCCCCTTCGGTTGAGCTAATAGTCTTCTATACTTTTCGTCACGTGTCTCCTTTGCGCCTCCCACAGATCCCTTTTCTTTTCCCTTGTTTTTACTTGCCTCTTCTTCGTTATCGACGAACAAACTTCTTTGATCAACCTTCATCTTCCTCTCTACTCCAGCCTTTTCTTCAGTACGACCTCCCTTTGAACTGATTCTAGGTGTTTCTATCCGGTTTACATAATCTCGTACTGACGTTCGTTTGCTCCCACTCTCTTCTGTACCTTCTTGATTGGCTATTTTCTTTTCTAGCTCAGTTATCTGATATTTAAGCAGTTCTATTATTTGCTCGAGGTTTTCATTTCTCTTATCTTTTTCAATCAGGAGCTTATCTTTCTCTGCTAATGTAGCAATCACTTGAATCAGCTTACCGTTTAATCTTCCGCCATTTTGTGTGGATCCGCCCCTCAAGCTACTGCCAGCTTCATCCAGGTTTGTTTTTTCAATCTCTTCTTCAATCGCAGACTTCACTCTCTCCAGGAGCTTGTCTTTTCCTCCCGTCTTGAGTAATCCCAGCTTTTCGCACTCTTTCTTCAAATCATTGACACTCATTTCACTTAGTAAATGGAATTTTTCCTCGAGCGACTCGTACAACGTGTCCTCACTCCCCGCCATCTTGAACTCGCGATTCCTGTGGACTAACCTATTTTCATTCATCAACCTTATATAACTTACAAGAGGGTTGATTTTCAGTTGTTTTTGTACCTATCCGGGTATCTGGGGTTCTGGGGTTGTCTTCCATTAATCTTTTATAGAAACGGTGAAAAATGGACGAAAATTGTTGGGGTTTTTTTCAAAACTTTGGTAATTCTCTTCCCAACAACACTTTCGTTTTTGAGCGAGATCTGTGACCTTTTTCTAAATTAATTTTGAAGAAATCTAATTTCGTCTAGGCTGAAAAAAAAACAAATGCAACCGACGGCCGGCCAAAATGCATCCACTATAAAAATGGAAAATATCACTATAGCACTGGAATATTCAACAAGTACACAGTAGTTTATGATTTCATGCAATAAAGACACTTTTCGTCACTAAAACTCTTGCCACGCACGCGCGTTTTGCCCTATGGGCATATTGATGATGTTTTGCATGTTTTTATATGCCCTATGGGCATATTTATGCCTTATTGGCATAGGGTTTTGCCCTATGGGCATATTGACACATAATTTTGGCAGCATTTTGCCCTAAGGGCATAGGGTTTTGCCTTATTGGCATAGGGTTTTGCCCTATGGGCATATTGACATATAATCTTGCCAGAATTTTGCCCTATGGGCATATCGTTTTGCCTTATGGGCATAGGGTTTTGCCTTATTGGCATAGGGTTTTGCCCTATGGGCATATTGACATATGATATTGCAAGAATTTTGCCCTATGGGCATATCGTTTTGCCTTATGGGCATAGGGTTTTGCCTTATTGGCATAGGGTTTTGCCCTATGGGCATATATTGACATGTGATTTGGGCAGCATTTTGCCCTATGGGCATAGCTTTGCCCTATGGGCATATACATGCCTTGTGGGCATATTTTTTGCCCTAGGGGCATAGTTATGCCTTATGGGCATAGGGTTTTGCCCTATGGGCATATTGACATATAATCTTGCCAGAATTTTGCCCTATGGGCATATCGTTTTGCCTTATGGGCATAGGGTTTTGCCTTATTGGCATAGGGTTTTGCCCTATGGGCATATTGACATATGATATTGCAAGAATTTTGCCCTATGGGCATATCGTTTTGCCTTATGGGCATAGGGTTTTGCCTTATTGGCATAGGGTTTTGCCCTATGGGCATATATTGACATGTGATTTGGGCAGCATTTTGCCCTATGGGCATAGCTTTGCCCTATGGGCATATACATGCCTTGTGGGCATATTTTTTGCCCTAGGGGCATAGTTATGCCTTATGGGCATAGGGTTATGCCTTATGGGCATATTGACATAAAATACTGCAGCTTTTTGCCCTACGGGCATAGCTTTGCCCTATGGGCATATTTTTTGCCCTCGGGGCATATCTTTGCCCTATGGGCATATATTTGCCCTACGGGCATAACTTTGCCCTAGGGGCATAGAAGCTGCCCGCAGGGCCTAGCTGGGTACCAGCTAGTGTAATATAATATCTCATTTCCTTGAGTCTTTTCCATACATATTATCAATTTTGTAAAGCAAATGTGAAGCTGGGTTTTTCAAAATTAAATAAATGATCGATTATAATGCTTAAATTCGTAAATCTGTAGGTGAATGCAGAATTCAATCAATTAATAAGGTAATAAGCTAATAAGGTAATACCTAGTTGGAATTTAGGTGCCTATAGATGCATTGGGCTACATTTTATTTTAAGATTACAGATTAGGGTTTGAAAGATATCATAAACATTATTTTCACCATAAACCCAAAACTGGGCTGATGTACAAGATTTTGAATCTTGGCGCCCATGAAATGTGTGGATATGGAACAAACCTTCGCAAGAATTTACTTTGTTTGTTGAAAACCTCATTACTTTGTTCCATATCCAACCGGAAATGGCTCAATTGTGTCGAAACTGAGGAAAATTATGTACTTCAAGCAAGCTTATAATTTGTACAAAAAAATACTGATTCCGAAAATCATAACTTCAAGCTGATATTCCAGATAGTTAAAGTTTTATTGAACTTTAAAACTTCAAGTGCGTTTATCTCAGCTTGACAAAAACGGATATAGACCAAAAGAGTACTGAGCCGACGTGTTGGCATCAAAGATATGAAAAGAATCATGCTGAAAAAGTGCACTCAACGGTCAGGAGAGGTCAAAATGAAGATTAAGATGGAGCAGAACTTCCGCATGGGCGACCCATCAAAACTGTTTACTTCGCTGGTTAAGAAAACCAAGAACATCCGCAACGGCGTCCGTGTCGACGATGTGGAACTTTTCCGTGCAGTGCAGGCTGCAAAAATCAAGGACGTAAAAGCGTTGCTTACAGCATTCTACGGAGCCGATTGGGAAGGTCGCGCTGACCTCCAGTGGTACAAGGCAATTTTCACCAATTGTTATGTCATTGTATGCAATGCACAGTGACTGACTTCTAATAATATCACCTTATATAATGTCCGGCAAATGGTTGCTCCGGGTTTCCATTGTTGACGCTGGCAAAATCGAAAATCCCTTTTATGAGAAATCCACACACTCTCCCCGACCTGTCTACGTCTAGAATTGAAAAGCAGAAAATTCCGCTCGTGATAGGCCATGTTTCCGCGCGATCAAACGAATATTTCCATTCGAAAAGTCGGTCGAAACTTTCGCGGCCCAGCCTAGACAGCTACTTCTATTTACATGAATTAATAATAAATACACATTCAATTTGGTACGTACATGCATTACTGACCATTTGGTGATGTTTCATCGTTTCATTGCGATTTTTTGTGCGAAAACTTAATAACAACATTTCTGACATTTCGTCAATGACAGCTGGCAAATTATGAATCCCAACTGCTCAAAACTCAAACAGGCACTGACCACCAGGATACCTATTTTCACTAGGGGTGTTCCAGAGTTGATGGATTGAATGAACACAAAAGTTACCGTCAACTGTCGCAAAGATTTTGGCCTATGGCCTTTGGTTTGCAACGTGCACTCACCAAATCTGCATTTTACTACTTTATATTCACTAAAAACACCTAAATTCGTTAACGTACTTTATTATCTACAATTTTCAATCGTCTTACGTTGTTTTATAGCAACTAAAATAACGAAAACTTGAAATGAGCATCGCCGACATGTCACCATTTTTGACAGCTGGCAAAATTATAAATTTCCAACACTATATATTTCACAGAAACGATTAAAATGAATTAAATTAAATCTCAATGAAGAAAAGTAAGCAAATAATTAAGTAAAGAATTCATTCTGCGCCGACCGATTCAAGTTGTAATTCAATCACTTGATTGTTTATTTGTGAAAAGTCTACCAAAACTTTTTACGTCCAGCCTTTAGACAGCTACCCCAAATGCAAAGCAACGTGGACCCATCAACGTTAAGCGATACACTTTTATTTAATAAGAACGGATAATCTAAGGTAGGCACGACAGTAAAATATAACCGTTTTACATATTTTCGTCATAATTCCAATTGCCATAACTTCGCCGTTCGACAAATGGCTTAAAACGAGTTTCTTTTGCAATAAAATAACAACAGCTTATTCCACGAGGACAGCATGGAAGTGTCAAAACAATCACAAGAAAAGGCGATCGAAACTTCACACGTCCAGCCTAGACAGTAAATCCGAGTGCATCGAGCACTGATCATAAAGGCAATTTTATTCTTACACATGCTCAAAGGTGATCATGATTCTTCTTTCAGTTAAGACCGTTTTATGTCACTTTGAGGCCATTTAAATAACAGAAACTACAGAAACATATTTCCGACATTTTATTAATTGACAGCTCGCTAACTCATGCTCAAAACTCAAACATGCATTTTGCAGAAAAAACTATTAATAACTGAATATTGAATGCAAAGTCCCAAGCCCACACATGCATGGTGACCCATGAGTGCAACGTTCACTCATCTACATTAAAATTTACGTAGTAGGTAAGGGAGAGTACAGGGGTAGTGAAGATATGTTGGAGGAAGAGCGTTAGGCTTAAACTCCTAAAAGTATAGTAAAAAATTGAATTTTTTTTTCGAAGAAGAAGGTAAGAGTACTTTATGGGAAGCTGAGGGGTAGTGAATAGTTAGGTAAGGAGTTGGTAAGGGATTGTGTAGGTGTCGGGAAGGGAAAAAGTACAAGACGTAAAATCTAAGTTAATACTCTAATAATCAAATTAAAATTGCGATAACTTGATAACAGAATATATGGCCGAAATTTCGCAGTTAAAAAATGATTTAAATCGAGTTAATATTGCTAGAAAAAAGCAACTGCTCTTTCCACGAGGACAGCATGGAAGTGTCAAAACAATCACACGAACAATTCTACAAGAAAAGACGATCGAAACGTTGCACGTCCAGCCTCGACAGTTAATCCGAGTGCATCGTGCAATCATCGTCACGCCAATTTGCAGGTGATATTTATTCATAAACATTCTCAAACGTGAACATTTTTCACCTTTCATTTGAAGCAGTTTTTCGTCTTTTTAATGCAATTTAAATTGCGGAAAATTCAAAAAAGCCATTCTCACATTTCGTCAATTGACAGAATATGGCTAAGAATTAATTTCTATTGCTCAAAATTCAAACATGCATTATGACTCAAGAGTGCCACACACCCATCTACATTGCAATAATTTACGCGTTATTTTTTAGTAAAAACACATAAATAAGGGCATGTTCGCGTACCAACTTTCAATTGTAATCAACAGGCTTCATTTTTGCATTTTAAATCGCGGAAAACCAAAAGCAAAATAGTCTACATGACGGCATTTGACAGCTGGCAAAAAATGATTTCTATTAATATTCAAAACTCAAATAAGCAGTGACCTAATAGAAACATTTGTCACTTTAGACTTTTGCAGAGTCGATGCATTGAATAAAATTATAAAAACGTCGCCTAACTCACGTAACTTGAATACCCGAGAGCAAGGCAAGTAGTACTCACCAAACCCGAGAGTATCTTTCATTAGAAACGGAAAAAATTTCAACGCAGGAAAGGCGCAGGGTAGGGTAGGTGAGGAGTTGGGAAGGGTAGAATTAGTTTAGAGGTAGAGGTGGGGTGGTGTGGGAGTAGTTTATCAGTTGGGTAAAAGCAGGGTATTGGTAGTGAAGGGGTAGTGTAGAAGTAGGTATGAGTATACTTTAACGGAAGCTTAGAGGTAGTGTAACGAGTCGGGAACGGGTAGTTTATGGTGGAGTGTTGGGGAAGTTTTCCTTTGGGCATAAATTTTGGCTTATGGGCACAGGGTTTGTCTTATAAGCACAGGGTTTGCCTTTTGAGTAAGGGCTTATTTTTGCCTTAGAGACATAAGGTTTCCTTTTAAGAGTGGGGTTTTTCTTTCTGGGCATAGGGTTTGGCCTTATGGGCATAGTGTTTTGCCTTTTGGGCATATTTTTGCCCTATGGGCATAGGGTAATGCCTTATGGGTATTGGGTTGGCCATATGGGCATAAGGTGTGTTATATGGGGAAAGAGGCTGTCTCATGGAAAATATTATTATCAATAAAAGTAAAAGGCGTAAACACATAGTGCCGGAGGCACGGGGCTCCGCTGCTAGTACTTTATAAAAGGGAAGGATGTCATGAGTTATATTAATGAATGACCTACAAGGTTAATGAGTCTACCAACCACTGTATATAAAGGAACAAACATGGGCTACCAGCCAGTAGTATATATTTATTGACAAGGAGTTTCTAGTATGATTACATGTTGCAGGTAACCGTACGACTGGCTGGTAGCCCATGTTTGTTCCTTTATATACAGTGGTTGGTAGACTCATTAACCTTGTAGGTCATTCATTAATATAACTCATGACATCCTTCCCTTTTATAAAGTACTAGCAGCGGAGCCCCGTGCCTCCGGCACTATGTGTTTACGCCTTTTACTTTTATTGATAATAATATTTTCCATGAGACAGCCTCTTTCCCCATATAACACACCTTATGCCCATATGGCCAACCCAATACCCATAAGGCATTACCCTATGCCCATAGGGCAAAAATATGCCCAAAAGGCAAAACACTATGCCCATAAGGCCAAACCCTATGCCCAGAAAGAAAAACCCCACTCTTAAAAGGAAACCTTATGTCTCTAAGGCAAAAATAAGCCCTTACTCAAAAGGCAAACCCTGTGCTTATAAGACAAACCCTGTGCCCATAAGCCAAAATTTATGCCCAAAGGAAAACTTCCCCAACACTCCACCATAAACTACCCGTTCCCGACTCGTTACACTACCTCTAAGCTTCCGTTAAAGTATACTCATACCTACTTCTACACTACCCCTTCACTACCAATACCCTGCTTTTACCCAACTGATAAACTACTCCCACACCACCCCACCTCTACCTCTAAACTAATTCTACCCTTCCCAACTCCTCACCTACCCTACCCTGCGCCTTTCCTGCGTTGAAATTTTTTCCGTTTCTAATGAAAGATACTCTCGGGTTTGGTGAGTACTACTTGCCTTGCTCTCGGGTATTCAAGTTACGTGAGTTAGGCGACGTTTTTATAATTTTATTCAATGCATCGACTCTGCAAAAGTCTAAAGTGACAAATGTTTCTATTAGGTCACTGCTTATTTGAGTTTTGAATATTAATAGAAATCATTTTTTGCCAGCTGTCAAATGCCGTCATGTAGACTATTTTGCTTTTGGTTTTCCGCGATTTAAAATGCAAAAATGAAGCCTGTTGATTACAATTGAAAGTTGGTACGCGAACATGCCCTTATTTATGTGTTTTTACTAAAAAATAACGCGTAAATTATTGCAATGTAGATGGGTGTGTGGCACTCTTGAGTCATAATGCATGTTTGAATTTTGAGCAATAGAAATTAATTCTTAGCCATATTCTGTCAATTGACGAAATGTGAGAATGGCTTTTTTGAATTTTCCGCAATTTAAATTGCATTAAAAAGACGAAAAACTGCTTCAAATGAAAGGTGAAAAATGTTCACGTTTGAGAATGTTTATGAATAAATATCACCTGCAAATTGGCGTGACGATGATTGCACGATGCACTCGGATTAACTGTCGAGGCTGGACGTGCAACGTTTCGATCGTCTTTTCTTGTAGAATTGTTCGTGTGATTGTTTTGACACTTCCATGCTGTCCTCGTGGAAAGAGCAGTTGCTTTTTTCTAGCAATATTAACTCGATTTAAATCATTTTTTAACTGCGAAATTTCGGCCATATATTCTGTTATCAAGTTATCGCAATTTTAATTTGATTATTAGAGTATTAACTTAGATTTTACGTCTTGTACTTTTTCCCTTCCCGACACCTACACAATCCCTTACCAACTCCTTACCTAACTATTCACTACCCCTCAGCTTCCCATAAAGTACTCTTACCTTCTTCTTCGAAAAAAAAATTCAATTTTTTACTATACTTTTAGGAGTTTAAGCCTAACGCTCTTCCTCCAACATATCTTCACTACCCCTGTACTCTCCCTTACCTACTACGTAAATTTTAATGTAGATGAGTGAACGTTGCACTCATGGGTCACCATGCATGTGTGGGCTTGGGACTTTGCATTCAATATTCAGTTATTAATAGTTTTTTCTGCAAAATGCATGTTTGAGTTTTGAGCATGAGTTAGCGAGCTGTCAATTAATAAAATGTCGGAAATATGTTTCTGTAGTTTCTGTTATTTAAATGGCCTCAAAGTGACATAAAACGGTCTTAACTGAAAGAAGAATCATGATCACCTTTGAGCATGTGTAAGAATAAAATTGCCTTTATGATCAGTGCTCGATGCACTCGGATTTACTGTCTAGGCTGGACGTGTGAAGTTTCGATCGCCTTTTCTTGTGATTGTTTTGACACTTCCATGCTGTCCTCGTGGAATAAGCTGTTGTTATTTTATTGCAAAAGAAACTCGTTTTAAGCCATTTGTCGAACGGCGAAGTTATGGCAATTGGAATTATGACGAAAATATGTAAAACGGTTATATTTTACTGTCGTGCCTACCTTAGATTATCCGTTCTTATTAAATAAAAGTGTATCGCTTAACGTTGATGGGTCCACGTTGCTTTGCATTTGGGGTAGCTGTCTAAAGGCTGGACGTAAAAAGTTTTGGTAGACTTTTCACAAATAAACAATCAAGTGATTGAATTACAACTTGAATCGGTCGGCGCAGAATGAATTCTTTACTTAATTATTTGCTTACTTTTCTTCATTGAGATTTAATTTAATTCATTTTAATCGTTTCTGTGAAATATATAGTGTTGGAAATTTATAATTTTGCCAGCTGTCAAAAATGGTGACATGTCGGCGATGCTCATTTCAAGTTTTCGTTATTTTAGTTGCTATAAAACAACGTAAGACGATTGAAAATTGTAGATAATAAAGTACGTTAACGAATTTAGGTGTTTTTAGTGAATATAAAGTAGTAAAATGCAGATTTGGTGAGTGCACGTTGCAAACCAAAGGCCATAGGCCAAAATCTTTGCGACAGTTGACGGTAACTTTTGTGTTCATTCAATCCATCAACTCTGGAACACCCCTAGTGAAAATAGGTATCCTGGTGGTCAGTGCCTGTTTGAGTTTTGAGCAGTTGGGATTCATAATTTGCCAGCTGTCATTGACGAAATGTCAGAAATGTTGTTATTAAGTTTTCGCACAAAAAATCGCAATGAAACGATGAAACATCACCAAATGGTCAGTAATGCATGTACGTACCAAATTGAATGTGTATTTATTATTAATTCATGTAAATAGAAGTAGCTGTCTAGGCTGGGCCGCGAAAGTTTCGACCGACTTTTCGAATGGAAATATTCGTTTGATCGCGCGGAAACATGGCCTATCACGAGCGGAATTTTCTGCTTTTCAATTCTAGACGTAGACAGGTCGGGGAGAGTGTGTGGATTTCTCATAAAAGGGATTTTCGATTTTGCCAGCGTCAACAATGGAAACCCGGAGCAACCATTTGCCGGACATTATATAAGGTGATGACTAGCAGCGGAGCCCGTGCCTACGGCACTATGTGTTTACGTCTTATACTCTTAATTATATTTTTTTTCATTTAATTATAAATCCATAAGGCAAACACTTATTCCCATATGCCCATAAGGCATACCCTAAGCCCATAAGGCAAACCCTATGCCCATAAGGCAAACCCTATGCCCATAAGGCATACCTATGCCCATAAGGCAAAACACTATGCCCATAAGGCAAACCTATATGCCCATAAGGCAAACCCTATGCCCATAAGGCAAACCCTATGCCCATAAGGCAAATCGATATGCCCATAAGGCAAACCTATATGCACATAAGGCAAACCTATATGCCCATAAGGCAAACCTATATGCCCATAAGGCAAACCTATATGCCCATAAGGCAAACACTATGCCCATAAGGCAAACCTATATGCACATAAGGCAAACCGATATGCCCATAAGGCAAACCTATATGCCCATAAGGCAAACCTATATGCCCATAAGGCAAACCCTATGCTCATAAGGCATACCTATGCCCAGAAGGCAAATCCCTATGCCCATAAGGCAAACCTTTATGCCCATAAGGCAAACCCCTATGCCCATAAGGCATACCTTAATGCCCATAAGGCAAACCCTATGCCCATAAGGCAAAACCCTATGCCCATAAGGCAAAACCCTATGCCCATAGGGCAAAACACTATGCCCAAGGCATACCTATATGCCCATAAGGCATACCAACATGCCCATAGGGCAAACCTACATGCCCATAAGGCAAAACCTATGCCCATAAGGCATACCTACATGCCCATAGGGCAAACCTATATGCCCATAGGGCAAACCTATTTGCCCATAGGGCAAAACTATTGTGGTCTTAGTAAATAAAACAGTATGCACATAGGGCAAATTCTTTTGATTTAATTCAAATTCTTTTGATTTAATTCAATCCATCAACTCTGGAACACCCCTAGTGAAGAAAGGTATCGTGGTAGTCAGCGCCTGTTTGAGTTTTGAACCCTTGAAATTCATAATTTTCCAGCTGTCATTGACGAAATGTCAGAAATGTTGTTATCAAGTTTTTGCAAGACAAATCGCAATGAAACGTTGAAAGACATCTCCAAATGGTCGGTAATGCATGTACGTACCAAATTGAATGTGTATTTATTATAATTTTGTGTAAATTGTAAATGTGATGAGTGCACGTTGCACCCGAAGTAGCTGTCTAGGCTGGGCCGCGAAAGTTTCGATCGAGTTTTCGAATGGAAATATTCGTTTGATCGCGCGGAAACATGGCTAACGCCGAGCGGAATTTTCTGCTTTTCAATACAGGTCGGGGAGAGTGTGTGGATTTCTCATAAAAGGGATTTTCGATTTTGCCAGCGTCAACAATGGAAACCCGGAGCAACCATTTGACGGACATTATATAAGGTGATGATTTACATAATACTGTCAAATTCCAACACCTGATTTCATAAGTTGCATCATAGTTGCATCATCAACAATCACATAAATATAGATTTATTTTTACTATGCTAAGTAGGTTTTACAGCTTAGGGTAATTAGCAATGCATTATTTGACAGTACAATTGATTCCGCTGTTCATAGCAAATTGTACATAATATTATATTACGTAGGAAAAGTAGGTACATGTTTTTCTATTGTACATAATATAATTTCTTAAAACTAAGTATACATACAAGTCATATAACTAATAATAATGTCTTGATTTCACAAGTGCAGATGATTATAATACATTCATCTCTTCCAAAAATTGGTTCAATACTGTGTAAACAACATTGTCTTGACACAATATTACAATCATTACATGTCTAATCTAACCGGTTTTCTTATTAGTCTGCCATGCCTCGAAAATTGGGGAGATGAGATTGGTGAATTGCTCTTTACAGGAGATTTAGATTTGACTGGTGACGGTGTAGAAGTGAGGCTGTCCTCAATAATGTGCCTTCTGTTTCTTTCTATTCCCGTTCCATAGTCAGTTACAATTTTGTATGATCGTGGTTTATTGTCATTCTTAGATACAGCAGTGCCTGGTATCCATTTTCCATCCTTATAGGCTCTAATTTTTGTATTGACTGGCAAAGGTTTAAGATTCCTTGATCCCCTGTCATAGTACCTCTTCTGCTCTTTTTGAATTTCGGTCAGAATATTCCGTACCTTTTTTACGTTAATTACTTTAGGCATTAGCAAGTTTGTTTTGATTGGAAGGACACCGTTTAATCGGAGACTCATTAGCAACTGTGCTGGTGATTCAAGATTATGCGCCAATGGCGTGTTCCTATATTCAAGTAGTGCTTTGTAAACGTCATCATCCTTGACAAATGACTTTTTTTTAGCAATTGCTTGACTGATTGCACTGCTCTTTCGACCATCCCATTTGATTGGGGATATTTAGCACTTGAGGTGATATGAGTGAAATTCCACGAGTTTGAAAATTCCTTGAAAGCCATGCTAGAAAACTGAGGACCATTATCACTCACGATAACATTTGGTATTCCGTGCCTAGCTAGAATAGATTTCAGTTTTCCTATGACTTCCTTGCTTGTCGTAGACAATTTTAGCGAAGCAATCTCAATGTACTTTGAATAATAATCAATTATTAGAAGATAATTCTTTGAGTTTAGCTCGAATAGATCGACGCCTAGCTTTTGCCATGGTCTCTCTGGAACTTGGTGCTGCATGAGTGGCTCTTTCCTATTTATGACGTGATGTTCAATACATGATTGGCATGATTTTACCAGGTTTTCAATATGCAGATTCATTTGTGGCCAATAAAGAATCTCCCTAGCTCTTTGTTTACGTTTCTCGATACCGAAATGAGCAGTGTGGATCTTGTCTAACATTTCCTTTCTTAGAGACTTTGGTACAATTATTCGATTACCTCTAAATATTATGTCATTGACAATCGACAATTCATTCTTAATTTTATCGTATTGTTTTAATTGATCGGGTAATTTTGATTTATCCGGCCAACCTTTCCTGATCATCTCGGTCAACAATTTGAGTTCATCATCTTTCAATGTCTCGTTTCTAAAAATTAGTCGTTTGCCCTCTGTGATCGGTATGCCTGTCATTAACAAACACACTTGAGCCTCTAGGTCTTCATCGAGTTTTGCGTTTTCCTCGCTCTGCTCACACAAATATGCTCGCGAGAGTGCATCGGCTATAAACATTTCCTTGCCGGGCTTGTATTTAATTGTCAAATCATATTTCTGTATTTTAAACAGCATTCTTTGTAGCCTAGGTGGACAATCTGCTAGAGGTTTTTTGTAAATTGCCTCTAGTGGTTTGTGATCAGATTCAATTACTGTGTGTTTGGCAAAAATGAATTGATGGAATTTCTCACATCCAAATACAACTGCACAAAGCTCTTTCTCTATCTGGGCATAGTTACGCTGTGCATCTGTGAATGCGCGTGATGCATATGCAATTGGTGCATCACCATGCATAAGTACTGCTCCCATCCCTTTTTGGCTTGCGTCTACTGAAATTTTGATTTCCTTGTTCACATCATAAAATTGCAAGACAGGTTTTCTTGTAAGAACATCTTTTAATTTGTCGAATGCATTTTGGTGTTCATGGTGCCATTCCCAAGCTCTGTCTTTTCGCTGCAGTTCTCTAAGGGGGGCTGCTATTTCTGCTAGATTTTCAATATATCTACTAACGTAATTGAGAATTCCAAAAAATCGCTCCAAATCAGTTTTGCATGTTGGAGTAGGCATTTCTTTAATAGCTTTTAATTTGCTGTCATCAGGAGATATTCCCAATTTAGACAATGTGTGTCCCATGTACGTGATTTTAGTTTGGAAAATTTTGCATTGTTCTTGTTTAATTTCAAGTTCTCTTTCCTTGCAATTGACAACACCTTCCTGAGCCTTTCATTATGCTCTTGTTTATTTGATCCCCAAACTAGAATATCATCTATGTATGTTTCTACGCCTTCTACTTCACTAAACATTTCGTGAATGATTTTGTGAAAAATTTCACTTGCCGAGGCGACTCCAAACGGCATTCTCCGGAATTTCCACCTACCAAAGGGGCTATTAAAAACGCAAAGCTTTGAGCTCTCCTCATCTAGCTGAATTTGAAAGAATCCACTGGTTGCGTCTAGGATTGTGAAATATTTGGGTTGTTTGCCATCTGCAACTATTTTACTAGTGATCTCATCAAAAGTATTTATGGGGAAGTGCTGACGCTTAATTGCTTCATTTAGGTCTTTTGGGTCCAGGCAAGGCCTGATATCACCATTTGGTTTGCGTATGACCACTAATGAATCGACCCATTCAGTCGGTTCATCTACCCTATCTATTATACCCTGCTTTTCTAATTGCAATAGCACGCGTTTCAACTGACCTCTAAGTGCATGCGGGAATTTGCGCTGTGCATGTATTACTGGTTTCACATTTTTGTCTAGTTCAATGTGATACTTTTCTTTAAGACAACCTATTCCTTTGAACACGTCTGAATATTCTTTGATTAATGGGTGCATTTCTTGGCTATCTATTGCGTTAATTCTTTTAACGATCCCTAGTGTTTCGCATGTGTTTAGTCCTAGTATGGGGTTTGCGGTAGTACGTACCACTTGAAATTCAATTATATGAGGTATCGTTTTGTGAATGCACTTTAAAATGCATTTGCCTACAACTTCTAGCTTATCACCTGAATATGACGTTAATAGTATGGACGTCGGAATGAGATCTCGCTCCTTCATTCCTAGCGTTTTACAAATTGACAGTGGCAGCACATTTGCTTGTGCTCCTGTATCAACCTTAAAATCTACAAAATTACATGAAATTTCTAATTTAATAATCCAATCATTTCTCTTCGACTTAGTTTTTACAACATCAATTGCGATATCATTCTCCTCGCTATACTCGCTGTTTGACTTTACTGATTCTTCGTCGCATGCATCAATCTTTTTATTTCTACATTTCTTAGCAAAGTGATTGTATTTCCTACATATCATACATTGTTTGCCTTCAGCAGGACATCTATTGTTAACATCATGAGCATATTCACATCTATTGCAGTTTGTCTTTACATACCGCTTGCTATTATTTGTACCAGTTTCGCTCGTACGTCGACTCGTGTTCGCCCTCTGGTGTGAACTCGTCCTTCGGTACGAACTTGGCCCTTGATGCTGCTGTTGATGCTGCGACGGCTGGATGTTGTGATTCCACGACGACGACGACGTATTCTTCCGTTCCCTCTTCTTGTAGTCGCACCAGATTCCATCTACCTACTTCTTTTTTGTCAGCTATTTCTTGGTGTCGTATCTTCGACTGTTCGTCTGCTCTACATATCTCTATTGCTGTGTTCAGCGTCAGTTTCTTTTCTCTTAGCAATCTATCGCGTACTGCGTCCGATCTAATGCCAATAACTATTCGATCTCGAATGAAGCTGTCTTCAAGTTTGTCGAAACCGCAGGTTTTTGCTTTTGCTCGAAAATCAGTGATGAATTGGTCAACTGTTTCGTCGGATGATTGCGTTCGTGAATTGAACTTGTATCTTTCTACTGTTTCGTTAATCTGAGGCACGAAGTAGTCCTCGAATTTATCCAGAACTATTTTGGTCTTCTTCTTGTCATCATCGTTTCCAAAGGTGAATTGACGATATGCTCTGACTGCATTATTGCCAATTACGTGTAAAAGAACTGCGCATTGACTCTCTTCGCTTTCTTTATTTAGTTTAGTGGCTATTAAATAGTTCATAAATTGAAGCCTCCACTCTTTCCACTCTTCGTTGACATTACCTTAAATGTTGAATTCACGTGGCGGCGGCAAATTCATGGCTGTCTTATTCTGATTCTCGTTTTCTTCTGGTTTTAATTCTTTCTGTTCTGGTGGCTCCTTCTTCGGTATTGCATCTTCGATTCTTGTAACTTGTGAATTCATAACTCACTTACCGAGTGCGCCATGTTATGTCATTGTATGCAATGCACAGTGACTGACTTCTAATAATATATATATTTATTGACAAGGAGTTTCTAGTATGATTACATGTTGCAGGTAACCGTACGACTGGCTGGTAGCCCATGTTTGTTCCTTTATATACAGTGGTTGGTAGACTCATTAACCTTGTAGGTCATTCATTAATATAACTCATGACACCAATCAGAATGATAACGTTCCAAATCGATGTGAGCCCGAACATGAATGCGACTGTTTGGATGAAGAAGCGGAATGCGACAGGCTGTGATCGCTGAATCTGGCAGCGACCCATTCCTTTGATTGAATGTTAAAGATTTAACTATAAAATAATATAAATGGTTATGATATTTATTATTAGAAACGAAATATCAATTCCAAAATTTACATCCGTATCGGGACTATTTCGTTTCTAATAATCATCATCTACCGTCCATGCAACGAGTATTTGCATTTAGGATTAAATTCACACTAAGGTTATGATATTTGTTCACAAAAAACTATGTTTGTTCAGAACAGCATGCTTGTATCTATCATTATTAAAAAATCACAACTAAAGTGTGTGGTTCAAAATGCAACTTGTCCTTATTTTGTTTCAAACTGCATATTGTCCATTTTTCAAAACCAAATATAGACCATCCTATTTTTTTTTTCAAGTTTCAAATACACCTCACTCCATTTAATAGGATTTGAGCTAACCAATCCTACCTTCCAAATGTCAAATTACGATGCGCTATTTGGGGCATCCTTGTGTGGACAAGTAGCGTTTTGCATCTATGCTCCTCAAATGTTTGTTAATTATTTTTAACTGTTTCATTGCTTTATTCCGATTAGAATTATAAATAAAGTGAGAGTTACGTTTGTCTAGATATAAAAATACAAACAGTTTGACAGTCAATCACGTTTTTGAATTGAGCAGCCATTGAAAAGTGGGCGAGTCCGGCTGCAGCTGTTGTAAGCACATGTCAGTTCGAACTTCAACTTGGCTAGATTAGGTTAGAAATTGTCAAAATGTTTGGAGCTGGTGCCGCATACATTCACATTTACAATATTAACAATAACAACGTAGTTGTTCAACCCGAAAGAGTTTTCTGAGATAGATTAGACGTCCTGCAATATCTGATAATTATCTCATGAGGTATTATCGCTTTCCACGGGTGACTTTCCTAGAACTTTGTGCCGTTCTTCAGCCCGATCTGGAAAGGGTCACCGCAAGATAACACGCCATTCCTGTCATCACTCTAGTTATCGTTTCCTTAAGATTTCTTGCATCTGGAACTTTCCAAAACGTGCGAGGGAACGTTGGTGGCATGAGCCAGTAAAGTTTCAGTCGGATTTTTAAAACTGTTTGTGAACCACGCACCCCACAGTACATCACGTATCCTTTGGATAATGCTGCGGCTATGGTTGTGATAAAGGCTGGAAAGATGCTGATACAGAGGTAACATTATGTAATTAATTATCTTGCAAATTCCACCTTCAACTTTTTGTACACATCTACCTAGCTTTATCTAGGTACGTAGGTAGGTAATGAAAATGCAAATTATTGGTACTCTCTGTCATTTTGCTCAGTTGCCTGACACAGTATGCATGCCTTAAAGTGTTTTGGTAATGCATGATGTAGTAGAGAATTAAGTTTGTTCTCTAATAGTTTTTCCTTCTTTCAAATGTCAAAGGAAATTCAAGTGTCAAATTGACAGCAAATCACAATTTATGACAAACAGTTGCCAAAACGAATATTTGTATCTGAATTCTCATTGGTTGAAAGTACTACTCATTTATGACGTCATTGATGACGTACCTATTTACCTCCCCTCCAATTGCCCCAAGTGAAATTTCCTTCTGTGGATACGAAAATTCGGGGCAAAAATTTTAGGGGTAAAGTTGGGGCTAACTTTACCCCTTTTTTTCGTTGCACCATATATTTTAACCCACCTTTGTGGATCCGGGCCCTGGTCGGCACAGTTGTCGCTTTGCTCTAGAGCCCCACTGTCTCGCGATTTGGAAGAGGTCTGGCGGCTCAAAATTTTTCTCACATTCCTCTTTAAGGATGGCAATTCTGCAGAATTGGAATGATAAATAATTTTTAAACTCATCAAAGAACATCGAAATTTACAGTTTTGCTGGAAAGTATTATCGGTCGCAGTTATTTAGGGGTTTTCAGGAAGACATAGGAGTTTAATTAAATTACCAACCTTCTTGAAGAATATCGAGGATTTTGTCCTGTTTTTCTATTACAGATACTAGCAAAGATCTTAGGTTTGTGTTCTCTGAATCCTCCAATGGGGAAACTAGCTTCTTAGCAAACTTAGCAAAGCACCTTGTCAGTTTTTACTGAACTTCAGAACATAATAGGTTAGTACTTACTTGAAACCATAATTACTCTGAAGTCGAAAACCTGCCAACCTGCCGTCGGTCTTGTACCAGCTCGCCATTCGGCAAGATACGACTCGACATAGTCTATGTCGGTGTCATTTCCAAATCTTATCCATTTGCTGTTAATAATGCTCATTGAGCCCTTATCATCCCCCATCAACCACTCGACTAACGCATGCTTCGGCACATTCATTTTCTAGAAACAATAAGCATTGATAAAATAAGTATAGAGTTGCAGCCTCAATGGCAAGCAGGTTGCTCATAGATAATGGTGATCTCCAGGATTGCTGGTATCTAGCTGGAGAATATCGAGCTGAGATCGGCGGTGAGTTTGGACCGTTTGAATGACCAGCACGAAAAAAACAACGGTGTGAAGCGAAACGTTGCTGCGAGTGAAGCGCTGTTCTTCTAGAAGCCATTCCGAAGCAAGCGGAAAGAACAGCTCCACTCAGAGCTCCCTCTCGCATCTCGCCACCGTGTTTTCGTGCCGGTCATTCAAAACTCAGCCCCGTATCTGGGCCTGATACTCACCAGAACGATACCAGTTACCCTGGCGTTCACCATCATCTCCAACAACCTGCGTGCCGTAAGCTATATAGCCTCTGACATGATGCTGGCGAATATTCAATGAGCAATTTAAGGAAAATAAAGTTTCATCGTTGATAGCTAATTTACACAGATACCAGATTCTATCATCAAATATCTTACTACGCTGTACAAATGATAGAAATTAGTTACAGCTGTAAAAATACTATGCTTAAGGAAAGGGATCAAGAGGGAGTTTGGATTAGTTGGCTGGAAGTTGAAACAAATAAATATTAACTTTTTGATTTTCAAATTGAAATGCAAAGTTATTTTATTCTTGTTAAGAACCTAAAGGAAGTTTTCTTAGCGCTTGCGCCAATAGTGCCTCACACAAACATCTGCAAAAACTCTGGTGTAATAATTAGTGATATCGGACATCGAGGCTTCACAAAAAACTCGGTCATATTTAAAATGCTCTACGTATAAACCCTTCGGCGTCCAAACAACAAAATCACACCAATGGACCTCCGCAACATGCATTTGAATTTGGATTTTCATTAAATATTGATGATTATTGTTTAGCGTGCTGCCAGAAAGGTAGCCAACGGCATTTGGTTCCATGTCACGTGCTGAGGAGGGGTATTTAATTTCAACGAGAAGCAGTCCGTCCGTTGAATCGCCGTCCGGGGACCCTCCGAAGACGTTTGCTTTGGAGTCGATGTAAAACCCACACGGGCGGATGTCGGCGTCAGTCAGCGCAGAATAAGCAGCGAGTGCTGTCGGCTCGTGTTTCTTCCCCCAGTCAACTGCGTCGTAGCGCACAATGTTCTTTGCCACAACTTGCCGCTAAGCGTACCTTCTTGCATAGTTTCCTGCGCGGACCGTTCTAACGATATCCCCGGCACTCGAACAAGTGATCCTTGTTGATCGTAGATTACACCTAACTAGCAGAAATGAAAAGGCAGAATTAATATTTAAGAAACACAGAGATTAGGAATGACAACCAGATAAAATGTTGAACTTCATATTTAAATACTGCTTACTCTCACATGCCACATACCTGATCTTGCTTGGCTTCTTGTCTTCAATTCAAGAAGTTTTGCCGGGGCTGGAGTGACCTTATTCATTGCATGCAATGTCTGAACGGCGCGAGGCAAAATGCCATAATCATGCTCCTGCAGATACGCGACGGCGTTGACATGTCTCGTATCCAGCAGCGACACTGAAACCTTCTTGGCCACAAAAAGGTTGACCAGCTCGTCTGTCCGGTTCATCGGTGGTGGAGCAGCTTTCTTCCATTTTAAAAGATTGTCAATAGACATCTTCTCCGATGGCCGATGCCAGGTTTGCAGCGTGCTGGTGCAGGCTGCGAGTTCCACCGCTTCGCCAGTTATGGCATAGTGCTCTACAAAATAAGCAAGTGCCCCAACATTCTTCCATGCAGCGGACAAGCCTGTCCCCGCAGGGCACTGGCAGGAGGCCCTGCAAATCCCGCTTCCATCCAAAACCAGCTTGACGTACTCAACGGCTGTCTTGCTTTGGGCAGCACACATCTCTTCTTCCTTCACCCTTTTTTAAAATTTACTCAGAAATAGCAGCCTGCCTTTCTTCAGGCCTGCCTGTGCGTGCCGCTCTTAAACCAAACTCCTATGGCATCGAGGCACATAAATTTGACCTTTTTCTTGTCCAAGGAACTGGTTTGTCGAATAATGTATGCTCCGGAGAAGTTGTTTCGATTTCTTGGGGCGAAACAGGTGTCGAGTGAACTAGTTCCATATCAAACTTTTTTTCAGCCCATATCTTCAGTCTGAAATTGTAAAAAACAATGTGATGCAGATGTGATTCCATCATGCTCCATTGCTACAAATAGCCATGCACTATAAAAACAAAACCAGTCGTTCACATGCACTTGACCTGTCAGCATCACCACCCGATTCCTACCAACATATCATGACATGGCGCACTCGGCAGGACCATGATCGATATGATCGATATGCTAGGTTTAGAAAGTGACTTAAACCAACCACGAGGAATGTAGAATGAATACAGGAGACAAGAGGACAGAAGACAAGAAGAATATAGTCACGACATCCAGAATTATGAATTTTCCACCGCCAAGAGAATTTGCCACCGACGGTCACACCAGTACAGAAAGCCTGGTCGGCGTGGAAAAACACGTTTGTCAATTATTCAATTCATGAAAAATTAATTAAAATTAAAATGATTGAAAAGCGTCAGGTTTATCCACTCAACCCGAGGACAGACAATGTGCAATCGTGCTTCATGTGATTGGGGAAGATGCCGCAAAAGCTTACAGGCAATATGCGTTCAAAAAGACAAAAGAAAACAAAATCGACATATTGTTGATGAAATCAAACGAATATTACATACCGAAATTGAATAAAACGGTAGAACGGCATAAGTTCTTCATGAGGAATCAGCTAGCGGGAGAAAACATTGAAGAATACGTCACTGAACTATTAGCAAGAAGCGCAACATGCGACTTTGGAGAACTCCGTGATAGCTTAAATAAAGACCGAATAGTCTGCGGAATAGTAAACGATGTCGTCAGGTCCAGACTTATACAGGAGCCCGACTGGAGCCTGACAAGATGCAATAGAAATCTGCCGGGCTGACGAACAAACCAAGAGTCACTTGCGGCAAATCCATGGCAACGGCCAGCCGCAAGAAGTGCATGCAGTCCAGAAAAGAGACCCAAGATTCCCAGGTCAACATCGGCAGCAAACGGTCATCAAAGAAATGCAAATGTTCTAGTGAGTAATACAATTACAAATCAGTTGAACAAATGTGGGTTTAAGCATTCGCCAAGGCATTGTCCTGCATACAATAAGAAATGCTTAAATTGTGGAATGTTCAATCATTTCGAAAAAGTATGCAAAAATAAAAGGAGGATTCAAGATTTCAAGATGGACGTGGAAAATTGACCATCGGCATCACAAATCAAAGATGAATTATTTGTTGGTGCCCTGGTTCATGAGATAAATCTAGAAACAGATTGGTTTTTTAAGGTCAAGGTTCAATCAAAAAACAAACTACAATACAAAATAGACACAGGAGCACAGGTTTATGTATTACCTCTAAGCACATATCAAAACCTAGGTATAAAGGAAAAATTTTCAGGGGCAAAGGTCAACCTCGAGACATTTTCGGGTGAGCTGTTGAAAGTCAGTGGTAAATGTGTTCTAGAGGGCGATTGTGTAACTTTTTCGTTAGAGGTGGATCAGATATTGGAATTTATGGTCGTAGAAACCAACTCTTGCCCGATATTAAGCCCCATTAACACGGTAACATTTTACACAAAAGTCCGCCACACATTTATGTCATGTAAATCTTTTGTGTAAATCATGTGGTGACCATTTACACGGTAACATTTTTCTTGTGTGGTTTTGACAAAACTTTTGTCACGGCTGCTGAAAAAGACAGATGACAGATAAGGAAGCGGAAATTAATTTACTTTGACAGTTTTAAAAATTCCGCCAATTTGAATTTTGACCATTCAAATTAAAGAGGTTATTGTGGATCGATTGTAGATTGTTTTTGTCATTCGTCAAGTGTACAAACACGATAAATCGACTTTGTGAACAAGTGCACTAGTGAATAACATTATAAGAATAATACAAAAGGAATTTGTTGATAGAATATTCATAAGTTATCAAAGGAATATAAAATAAATAATAGTATAGGTATAGATTGTATACCTAGTGCAAACAAAAACGCAAAATGATTGAAAGTGAAGATGTTAAGGCAATTTTAGACATTGCAGCAATTGCTGATATTGTTGAAACAGAAAAAAGAGCTAAACAAGGTGTAATGAGGAAAGCTAGGAATCGTTCAGGTTGGCGAAGAGAATGGATTGGGAGACGCGAAGTTGAGAGCTGCGGTTCTTTACATTTAGTGCACAACGAATTAGCAGCTGAAGACCCGCTTGCATTCAAAAACTACCTGCGGATGGACGAAGCAACATTCACTAAGCTTCTTTCCATGGTTGAGGATAAAATCTCCAAAACGGACACGAACATGCGGCAGTGCATACCGGCTTGCCACAAGCTTACCGTCACTCTGCGCTTCTTGGCGACTGGAGAAACCTTCCAAAGCTTAGCAGTGTCCACGCGTATACCGGCATGCACAATTTCACTCTTTGTGCCTAAAGTGTGTCTGGCTATATACGTAGTTTTGGAAGGAGAATACTTGCAGGTAAATAATTATGAAATAAATATAAATAATAAAGCGAGTGACTGTTTTGTGACACTGGTGAAGTTGAGGCTTCCCTATGCTCATCCAAATATGTTAGTTTTGAACCCTAGGCTCTAGGCACTGGGCTCCATACATTTTTGAAGAATAAAAATTGTCATTTTCTAGGTACCGAAAACAGAAGCGGCTTGGATAAAGGTTTCCGACGATTTTGAAACAATGTGGAATTATCATAATTGCTTAGGGGCAATGGATGGAAAGCATATAGCCTATCGGCCTCCAAGATCTTCGGGCTCCAAATTCTACAACTACAAGTGCTTCCACAGCATCGTTCTTCTTGCCCTTGTCGATGCCAAATACCGCTTTCTGTTCATCGATGCTGGCACCAATGGCCGAATCAGCGATGGTGGTGTGTACCGAGCGAGTGAACGCATAGCCTAGAGGCTTTTAAGATCAATTTTAAATGTTCGGCGTTAATTTAGCAACTTTCTCAATGACATTGAAAATGTGGGAGAAAATATTTGACTACCAATATGTGAACTACACAGATTCGAGTTTACGAAACAACTTAATAGAAACTTTATTAAAATGGTAAAGAAGTGAGTGAAGCTCGATATAAAAATGATGAAGTAAAAATGTAAATATCAAAACACATCTAGTCGTCTTGTCATTTGAAATAAGTCTAGTAAAAAAGAGTTGGTCACAACAATCCACTCCCCGGGGACCTGGATCTTTCTTGCCCCCGGGGGAGTGGATCACCACAAATATTTCAAAACGTAAAAATCGATTTAAAGAAAAACTATTCAATTGATTTGCTTGAAATTAACACAGTATCTTCCTTTTACGATTTATAATGCACGCAGTAAATTTTGTCAAAATCGGTTGAAGATAAAGTTGATTTAGTTGGAAAAAACTGCAAAATCGCTAAAAAAGCGTCATAAAAGCGCTATTTCCAAGAAAAGCGCTACACATACAACAATGTAATTTGTACACAAACATTAAATCGTGGGGGCCAACATATCTGGAAAGTTTCGTCAAATTATATTGAGATCCTTGGCCTCTAGAGTGGAAAACGTGTTTTGGAAAAACTGAAAAATTTCGTAAAAACTTAATAACATAAAATTTACTCGTCCGAATTGCTTCAAAAACGTGGCAGATCTAAGTTCAGAGAAAACGAAGGTCCACCGAAATTTTCATCAAAATCCGTTTTGGCGTTTGGCCGGAATCGTGCGAACAAACACACAAAAAAAAAAAACACAAAAAAACAAAAAAAACAAAAAAAACAAAAAACAAAAAAAACATTCCGGATTTTTTAGCAGTAAAGTGTAATTGAAGATTTCGCTTCACTCGCTACGCTCGTTACGCTCATCAATAAGTAGGTAGGTATCATATTATATTATTTTATTTTTGTCACAAGTCATTTTCATAATTTTCAGTCGTTATTCATCTCTTCCATTATCCTTTCTGTTATTAGTCGATGAATATCTACCTTGAGCTCTACAACATTCCGTTTCTTTTTTAGTAATAACATTTCTGAGCCAACCCACTCCGAAAATTTTATTACATGGAAGGGATCGTCTGCTGAACGACGCTCTGAAGAATTCAACCGATGAGCTAATATTTCTGCGATGGAGGTCCTTGCCTCGCCTGAAATATTGTCCACCTCCGCTGTAGATGTAACTGTAAAGAAAAGACAAATTATGCGAGTTTTAATTTTGAAGCAACCATTCAAATGAAATGTGATGATAATTTCATTTATGTTGCTTATTAACTAGGCTATGCGAACACTCATACAATCGTGTTGTGGATGAGCGTAATATTTACGCTCACCCACAACGCGATTTTATTGCGCATGCGCATAGCCTAGAGGCTTTTAGATCAATTTTAAATGTTCGATATTAATTAAGCAGCTTTTTCAATGACATTCGTTACCTGGAAATTTCATGATGAAATTATTTGAATATTTCAAAACGTAAAAATCGATTTAAAGAAAAACTGTTCAATTGGTTTGCTTGAAATTAACACAATATCTTCTTTTTACGATCTTTAATGCACACAGAATTTTTTAAAAAAATCGGTTGAAGATAAAGTTGCTTTAGTTGCAAAAAACTGCAAAAACGCTTAAAAAGTGACATAAAAGTGACATTATCAAGAAAACTGCTTAAAGGTAGGCTTTAGTTAACCAAGAAGTCGTTTTAGATATTGAATCTGAAAGATAGTGTGGTATTCAATCGCATGCAAGAAACGCGACTCCTCCACCCCCTCTGTAGCTCTGGTTATGAGCTGTTCAAGTTGTAGGAGCAAGGAGCCGTGACGTCACCGCTGCCCGTCGCTGCCGCTACTTGCTCGTACTGGCATAGCAGCCAGCGGTAGAAACGAGCCGCGAGCGCATTTAGCACGTGTTTCTGCCACGCTGTTACTATATTATCATCCTATATTATACGCCGATTATATTCTATTATCAAAAATGCCGTCGTGTTGGGTGTTATAAGCCCGGAAAACTCGTTATTAACTATGAAACTATTAGTTTACACAAATTCCCTAGTCGAGAGCGATCACCATATCATCAAAAGCGTGAATGATGAAAATAAGCCGTACTCCATTGCTGTCGTCTGCTCTGTTCACTTCCATCCCGACGATTTTCATTCATCGGCCAGTCTCAAAACTAAAAGTGGAGTGTACACAAAAAAGTGTACCTAACATTGAGAAAACTGCTGCACCTTCAATCATCTTGAAGGTAAAGTCTAAAATCAACGAGACATTAACCGATAAACTAAAACTAAACTAGACTAAAAACGGCAAAGGGATTATATTTACGCAAAAAGGCTGTATCTGACGCCATCAATGCCATCAAAAAGATGACTCTCGACGACGTCTTCCTGTGTACGTCGAGCCGGACAATAACGCGATTCTGACGGGGTCAACGTTGGCACCGTCGGCACCAACGCCGACAGCGATTGCAGCCAAATATCTTATTATAATTGAGGCAGCTACTCGGACATTGGCAAATGATATTATAATAAAATGCAAAATATCTGCAAATCTCAGGACATCATTCCAGCAGTGAGACTGCTGATATCGGAAACGAAATCAACCTAGACGGACGACGAACTCTTTTTCGTCGTCAGTTTTCGTCTTCAACATCTTCCTCTGGATCCGACGACGTGGAAAGGTGGAGATGAAACAAGAACGCAACAATCGGCAAGAGCATACATCGCTGATTGTTATACCACGGTGTTATTTTATGATCACTTGTATATCACGTATTGATCACCGGCCATGACAATAAAGGAAACCCATGCTGGTCTATAATAAGAAGAATGAGTGGCATTGATGGAAAAGGAAAAGCGATGTTTATAAGTCACATTATGCTGTGACGTGATCCGGCGCCTTTGAGAATCCAACATAGACACCGGAGGATTCAGGGAATTTTCGGCGAATTGCATGAACCACGCAGCCAGGAATGACTCTCCTATCATACTTGCCGCGACAAGAATTACTGTTTACATATTGTGAAAACGCGCCAATTCTCTATTGCTATCGTCTTTGAGATGTCCCGTCCCACTCTTCACGTAAAAAAAGCCAAGCTTGACGTGCGGCTTTCAGAGGAGCAATGTTAAAAACTGTCGCCTCAGCACAAACAAATGCACATTGCAATTCCACCGAATTTGTAAATAATTTCACTTTCGGTTCAGCAAACGCTCTCGGTAGACATGGTCTCGCATTCGCCACATCACACCAATTACTGTGGTGTGGTTTGAACTGCCGAATCCTCTTTTCGGGGTGAATTCTTTTCATCATGTGACTTACGAGGGTCCACTGATAAGGCTGGAAGTGTGACATTGCAATACTAACTCGTCGAGCGTGCACGCGTACGCAGCAAGTGCAATCAGCGCAGTTCTCCACGATGCCAGCACGCTGGCAAGCCGGGTCTCGGGTAGCGGCTAGCGAGCACTAGTAGCGGTGACGTAGTTACCCCCTCCACCGCTCAGTTTCAAGCGTGCTAGCTCTGGTCTGGCTTATGCTAGAATAGCCTAGTTTTTTACCTTTTTCTTACCAATGGACATTCAAAGTAACATTAAAATAGTTCAAAAACGGCTTAGTTAACTAAAGCTTACCTTTAACGTACAACAATGAAATTTGTACACAAACATTGAATCGTAAGGGTTAACATATCTAGAAAGTTTCGTCAAATTATATTCAGATTCTTGGCCTCCAGAGTGCAAAACGTGTTTTGGAAAAACTGAAAAATTTCGTAAAAACTTAATAACATAAAATTTACTCGTCCGAATTGCTTCAAAAACGTGGCAGATCTAAGTTCAGAGAAAACGAAGGTCCACCGAAATTTTCATCAAAATCCGTCTTGGCGTTTGGCCGGAATCGTGCGAACAAACACACAAAAAAACAAAAAAAAAAAAAAACAAAACAAAACAAAAAAAAACATTCCGGATTTTTTTAGCAGTAAAGTAAAATTGAAGATTTCGCTTCACTCGCTACGCTCGTTACGCTCATCAATAATAAAAATCCTTCACTTTGGTACATTGACAATGCACCTTGTGTTCAGAGTTAATTATTTGTAAATATAACAAGGGGCTGGGGGGGGGGGGGGGGTGGAAAGCTCATGAGCAAGACCTCATGGAGGTATCATTCACCAGCCAGCAGCTAGTAACAACAAAGCGATGCTCCCACTTGCAGCACAAGGGCAACTATCTGGACCAATCAGCAAGACAATAAAAAAAGATCAACTAAAAAAGATCCGGTTGATCATCGGCAGCGGTAGCGCCAGCGGTAGCGGTAGCGGTAGCAGCAGCAAGATGACAGCGCCGCAGCTCACCTGTTCTGCCGCGTTTTCCTCCCCTGCTCGGTCTGCCTACATCCAACGAGCCTCTTCGGGATGAGCTGGCAGAGCTCCCTCGGGATGTTGCGGCAGAATTCTGTCGGGATGAGCCAGCGGAGAAGCTCGGATAGATGGGTGTGTCGTCCATCTCCTGCCGCTCTATCTCCTATTCGAAAATGTCGTCGAAGGCATTTGATGGTTCAGCCGCTTCCACGTCTTCCTCGCATAGCGCCATCTGGGGGAGTTGAATGTCTCATGTAATAATATTTAAACATGAAATTAGAGGCAGCGTGTGTGCCTTGCTCCCAAGTTCGATCCTACACTCTGATTAAAATGAGTTTACCAATGATTCCCACGGCCTTCAACAACATTTGGCCATAAGAGCTAATGTTAATAAAATCATTTAGAAAACACTGACTCTGGTAAAGATAGGTCAACAAGTGTAGTGGCCGGTTACTCGTAGCTGTGGTTTTCTGCAATTGTCAACAACTGTTTCAGACATAAACTGGGAAGGTACCTCCACAAAAAACCTTGCTAGTAAAAATTCTTCTTGACTTGTTTTGGTTCCCACAAACAAAATAAATGAAGCACAGCGCTGGGTTCAATTTAAAGAATTCTGTGGACAGAATTCTGACGTAGTCCCATGCACGTTGTGCTTCTGAACGATTATTTATTCTGTGGTAGTACCTAGTTATAGGTAAACTACCTTGGGCACTTACAGCACTACTCTGCTGGGCCCAGATTCACAAAGGGTATTAACTTTAGTACCGAATAAGAGATAGTACGTACTAGCTAATACCACGCTAATACCGTATTCCTTATTACGGTATTAGCACTATTCCGATAAAACGTCACGCATTTAGAAGTGACGTCATGACATTTGAAATTTCGGTCAATCACAAGCAGGTTCACATATATACGAATTCATTTCGGCCAATCACAGATGAGTTCTCAAAGATGCAAATTCATTTCGATCTTCGTCTGTTTACGTCAATCTAGCCGGTAGGTGACAGCTCGTTTTTTAAACTTGTTTCAACTTAAAATCATATTTTCACTAACAATAAACTATTTCACAGTATTAAGCAGATCTTATATTGTACGCTTTATATTTATAGAAACACAAATGGAGAAGAAAAACTAATTGGACAAGAAAAAGACCCGCCAGCCCAATTTCTTGCCAAACGAATTAAAAGCTTTGGTTAATGTTGTGGCCGAAAGGAAACTTGTAATAGATGGAGCTCTTACTCCCACTATTGATAATATTTCTTATTACTCTACGATTTGGTCTTGAGGAAAGATTCCTATACTGTTTCCTTTAGTCTTGCCACAGGGTGACAGGCACGCCCCTTCGCAGCTGTCAGAAGGTTCGAAATTTGTTTGAAAAGCATGTAAATATGAACTAATAAACTTCGTGCTTCGTAGTAAAACGATTTTAAAGATATTTGTGAACAGATAAACGAAAATATCAATGAAAATAAATATCTTACATTTTCATGTGACGGTATTATCTTCGCTAGTACCAGTCTGAGATGGTACTAGACTTAATACCATATTGTACCGGTCTTAGTGGCCATTCCTGCATTACCTTCAAATTCGTACTAAAGTTAGTACGTATTAGGACTTAGTACCCTTTGTGAATCTGGCCCCTGGTTTCTCTGCGAAAGGTTGGAGCGGCCTTTGGGGTGTACAATGTGCTGCTCTAAAAACAAGAGAGGCTTGTAACACCAAAGGCTCGGCATCTCAACGCTGTCGGAACTGCAGCCGCTGACTCGCGAGTTTCGCAGTTTGGTGGAGGCATCACAGAATTGCGTCCTGAGACCAGCTATCTGGTCAAGCGTGACCCCAGGACGCAGTTTCTTCACTTCTAAAGCGATGGCCTCTAGCGCCGCTTGCCGTTTGTTTCTGGACAAATAATTGAATAAGTATTGTGAAGATGAAGCCATGGTTTTAGGTTATGTGTTTGTATTTCATAATATTTCCAGTCTATTAAATAGAAATAATATTATTTCAGGTTTGTAAATAATAGCTACCTGTTGTGGTAGTCGGCCGACGTAATTACATACAAGCATGTATGCCGCTCGTATTCCTCAATTATTTTACTAGATTCTTCTCGAGTCCAGCTCGCTTCCCTACTGGCGTCCATTTTTCCAGGGACCCGAACCGAAATGAATAAAGGTTCTGGTTCCGGTTCCGGTTCCTAATTTTTTCAAATATGGGTTCCGGTTCTGGTTCCGGTTTTACGTTTTAAAAGGTTCCGGTTCTGGTTCCGGTTCCAAATTGTGAATTACGGTTCCGGTTTCGGTTCCGGTTCCAAAAAAATACGGGTTTTTTCGGGTTCCGGTTCCGGTTCGGGTCCTATCCCCGGTTCATTCATCATCCCTCCTCTACACCCTCTCCACTGACAAAATTTACAGAATTGGTAAAACAGGAGATAATTCCCGAAATAGCGAAAACTTGACCAAACAGGTTTGGTGCATTACTTAGAAGTTATGTAGCGACAAGGGCACCGCCAAAGAACGATTCTCAGATAGATCAGGTGTATTCATTTGCAGTCAGTGATGAGCCCTAAAATTTTTAGTTTGAAACGCAATAAAATTACCCCCCCCCCCCCCCCACACCGGAGCCATAGTTTTGTTTTGAGGATTTGCTTTGATTCTCTTACGCGAGGCCGCGTACTGGATTTCCAGCAGGTGCTTTTAGAATACCCTTTGTCACGATGCCGACAGTGTACCAGTTGCACATTTGAGCAATATAGACATTTGGTACTTTGTATGGATTATTTTTAATGTATACTTCAAAAATATTAATTTTCGTCTTAGAAATAAGAGGGTTTTTGGAAATTTAGATAATTATTTATTATATACAGCGTACACCAGCGTTCTTCCAGGATTCCAAAGTGGGGGTGCGGTCAAAACCCGGTGGGTGGACTGCGTGCACCCGCGTGCAGAGCCCTCTACATCACTGTTATGGAGGCATATTCTCAAAAAGTTTACATATTTTCCCAGAACAAAGTCGTGTATACACGATGAAACCTTTTTGTTTAGGCGCGTCAACCGCGAGGTCATTTGAAGCCCGGGTGAATTGACGGTCGTCTTCGGAACAATCCAATGAAAAGGATTTTTTAATGTATGGAAAAACAAAAAGTTATAACTAAATGTTATAAACAAAATGAATTCATATTAATAGATCTGAAACAGAATTTGAGATAATTTATGGAACCTTTATGGAACCGAAAAGAACCCTAAATTTTATAGGGGGACCGGTTCCGGTTCCGGTTCCTAAAATTTAATAATAACGGTTCCGGTTTCGGTTCCGGTTCCCAAAAAATACGGGTTTTTTCGGGTTCCGGTTCCGGTTCCGGTTCGGGTCCCTGCATTTTTCACGACTGACACGTCTCTGATTGGTCGGTTTTGACAACATTTGTGTAGAATATAGAACTTGTTCTATACGAAAAAACTTGCACACATTTTATGTTGTCGGATTTTGTCGGAAGTTGCGAAAAGGATTTTCACAACATTTTGCGTTTACACGGTACAATTTTCTATGTGTGGCAGTGTTATGTGGCGGACTGTTGTGTAAAATGTTACCGTGTAAATGGGGCTTTAGGTCTCAAGGCATGTGAGGCACTAGGTATTGTAAAGAGAGTTGCTGAATTACAAAAGGATTCTAGTAAAAAAATAATCTCCGAATTCAAGGATGTGTTCATAGGAATAGGGTGTATCACGGCACCACATCATATGGAGCTAGACAAATCTGTAAAACCTGTAGTACATTTTCCAAGGAAATTTCCTGTAGCTCTCACTCAAAAACTAAAAGAAGAACTAGAGAAAATGGAAAGAATGAAAGTCATAGAAAGAGAGCGTCAAAAACCAAACGGTAAACTCAGAGTTTGCCTAGATCCCAAAAATTTAGATCGAGCAATAAAGAGGGAGCATTGTTTAATACCAACATTTAGCGAGATTACTAGAAAACTAGCAGCAGCTCAATGTTGCAGCTCACTAGACGCTAACAACGGTTATTGGCAAATCCCGCTGGATGAAGAGAGTGCAAAACTCTGCACGTTTAAAACTCCTTTCGGCCGATACAAATTTTTGAGATTACTCTTTGGAATAAGTTCAGCTAGTGAAGTAATTTTCATCGGACTGTATAAGAGTTATCCGATGACATCCCTGGACCCCTATTCACTAACTTTTTCTCAATTCCGCTGGATTCGATTTCCGCGGAATTGAACACCTCGCCCAATTACGCAGATTTCCAAATCCGTACTTTTTCGTATTCACTAACTTTTCGTAATTCGGCATAAGCATTGTTGCCAAAACAGAGTCGAAATTCGCATTATGACGTCATCGTTGTGACGAAATTACATAATTAGTTCGACATTTCAAGTTATTTGAACTCATATCTACATGAAATTATCAATTAAGCAAAGCAATATTTACCAATAATTGTTAAAACGTTCCTAATTTAAACATATGCATCAAAATGACAATTTAATATTACCGATAATGTCATGGGTTTGGTTACCAGATGGCTTAGTCTGGCTGTCAATAATTTGTTCTGTCAAGAAATATATCTCCTTCAAATGACGTTTATAGTTGGCAAGTGAAGCAAGAATTGCTTTTGGATTTTGTGTGCCAGCATCCGGATTTTGAGGCATGTAGATTTGTTGACGCTAACAACGGTCGAGAGAAAATTAAATAAATATGGATTACATGTGATATCTGTCACTTTAATTACGTCTTGAACAGGTAACAATAACCGCACTTGTCCAAATCCGTAGCAAGTTCACCGCGGAATTGAAATACGAATTCGTAATTGGGAAACAGCGGGATTGGGCACAAAAAAAGTTAGTGAATACCAAATTTCCGAATTCCGCGGAATTGAACCGAATTCCGCGGAATTCGGAACGGAAAAAGTAAGTGAATAGGGGTCCAGGTGTAGATACAATATACATTGATGATATTTTGGTATGGGGTAGAACAAAAGAAGAGCATTGTCCACCACGCTTGCAGCGAATGCTTATTAGATTGAAATCACATACATTGGTTAAAAAGTATAAACCAGGCAAAGACCTGATTATAGCCGATGCCCTTTCACGGGCACCATTAGAACTTTCACGGGCACCATTAGAACTTTCACGGGCACCATTAGAACTTTCACGGGCACCATTAGAACTTTCACGGGCACCATTAGAACTTTCACGGGCACCATTAGAACTTTCACGGGCACCATAAGAACTTTCACGGGCACCATAAGAACTTTCACGGGCACCATTAGAACTTTCACGGGCACCATTAGAACTTTCACGGGCACCTTTAGAACTTTCACTGGCACCATTAGAACTTTCACGGGCACCATTAGAACTTTCACGGGCACCTTTAGAACTTTCACGGGCACCATTAGAACTTTCACGGGCACCATTAGAACTTTCACGGGCACCATTAGAACTTTCACGGGCACCTTTAGAACTTTCACGGGCACCATTAGAACTTTCACGGGCACCATTAGAACTTTCACGGGCACCATTAGAACTTTCACGGGCACCGTTAGAACTTTCACGGGCACCATTAGAACTTTCACGGGCACCATTAGAACTTTCACGGGCACCATTAGAACTTTCACGGGCACCATTAGAACTTTCACTGGCACCATTAGAACTTTCACGGGCACCATTAGAACTTTCACGGGCACCATTAGAACTTTCACGGGCACCATTAGAACTTTCACGGGCACCGTTAGAACTTTCACGGGCACCATTAGAACTTTCACGGGCACCGTTAGAACTTTCACGGGCACCATTAGAACTTTCACGGGCACCATTAGAACTTTCACGGGCACCATTAGAACTTTCACGGGCACCATTAGAACTTTCACGGGCACCATTAGAACTTTCACGGGCACCATTAGAACTTTCACGGGCACCATTAGAACTTTCACGGGCACCATTAGAACTTTCACGGGCACCATTAGAACTTTCACGGGCACCATTAGAACTTTCACGGGCACCATTAGAACTTTCACGGGCACCTTTAGAACTTTCACGGGCACCATTAGAACTTTCACGGGCACCATTAGAACTTTCACGGGCACCATTAGAACTTTCACGGGCACCATTAGAACTTTCACGGGCACCATTAGAACTTTCACGGGCACCATTAGAACTTTCACGGGCACCATTAGAACTTTCACGGGCACCATTAGAACTTTCACGGGCACCATTAGAACTTTCACGGGCACCGTTAGAACTTTCACGGGCACCATTAGAACTTTCACGGGCACCATTAGAACTTTCACGGGCACCATTAGAACTTTCACGGGCACCATTAGAACTTTCACGGGCACCATTAGAACTTTCACGGGCACCATTAGAACTTTCACGGGCACCGTTAGAACTTTCACGGGCACCATTAGAACTTTCACGGGCACCATTAGAACTTTCACGGGCACCATTAGAACTTTCACGGGCACCATTAGAACTTTCACGGGCACCATTAGAACTTTCACGGGCACCATAAGAACTTTCACGGGCACCATTAGAACTTTCACGGGCACCATTAGAACTTTCACGGGGACCATAAGAACTTTCACGGGCACCATTAGAACTTTCACGGGCACCATTAGAACTTTCACGGGCACCATAAGAACTTTCACGGGCACCATAAGAACTTTCACGGGCACCATTAGAACTTTCACGGGCACCATTAGAACTTTCACGGGCACCATAAGAACTTTCACGGGCACCATTAGAACTTTCACGGGCACCATTAGAACTTTCACGGGCACCATTAGAACTTTCACGGGCACCATTAGAACTTTCACGGGCACCATTAGAACTTTCACGGGCACCATTAGAACTTTCACGGGCACCATTAGAACTTTCACGGGCACCATTAGAACTTTCACGGGCACCATTAGAACTTTCACGGGCACCATTAGAACTTTCACGGGCACCATTAGAACTTTCACGGGCACCATTAGAACTTTCACGGGCACCATTAGAACTTTCACGGGCACCATTAGAACTTTCACGGGCACCATTAGAACTTTCACGGGCACCATTAGAACTTTCACGGGCACCATTAGAACTTTCACGGGCACCATTAGAACTTTCACGGGCACCATTAGAACTTTCACGGGCACCGTTAGAACTTTCACGGGCACCATTAGAACTTTCACGGGCACCATTAGAACTTTCACGGGCACCATTAGAACTTTCACGGGCACCATTAGAACTTTCATGGGCACCATTAGAACTTTCACGGGCACCATTAGAACTTTCACGGGGACCATAAGAACTTTCACGGGCACCATTAGAACTTTCACGGGCACCATTAGAACTTTCACGGGCACCATTAGAACTTTCACGGGCACCATTAGAACTTTCACGGGCACCATTAGAACTTTCACGGGCACCATTAGAACTTTCACGGGCACCATTAGAACTTTCACGGGCACCATTAGAACTTTCACGGGCACCATTAGAACTTTCATGGGCACCATTAGAACTTTCACGGGCACCATTAGAACTTTCACGGGGACCATAAGAACTTTCACGGGCACCATTAGAACTTTCACGGGCACCATTAGAACTTTCACGGGGACCATAAGAACTTTCACGGGCACCATTAGAACTTTCACGGGCACCATTAGAACTTTCACGGGCACCATTAGAACTTTCACGGGCACCATTAGAACTTTCACGGGCACCGTTAGAACTTTCACGGGCACCATTAGAACTTTCACGGGCACCATTAGAACTTTCACGGGCACCATTAGAACTTTCACGGGCACCATTAGAACTTTCACGGGCACCATTAGAACTTTCACGGGCACCATTAGAACTTTCACGGGCACCGTTAGAACTTTCACGGGCACCATTAGAACTTTCACGGGCACCATTAGAACTTTCACGGGCACCATTAGAACTTTCACGGGCACCATTAGAACTTTCACGGGCACCATTAGAACTTTCACGGGCACCATTAGAACTTTCACGGGCACCATTAGAACTTTCACGGGCACCATTAGAACTTTCACGGGCACCATTAGAACTTTCACGGGCACCATTAGAACTTTCACGGGCACCATTAGAACTTTCACGGGCACCGTTAGAACTTTCACGGGCACCATTAGAACTTTCACGGGCACCATTAGAACTTTCACGGGCACCATTAGAACTTTCACGGGCACCGTTAGAACTTTCACGGGCACCATTAGAACTTTCACGGGCACCATAAGAACTTTCACGGGCACCATTAGAACTTTCACGGGCACCATTAGAACTTTCACGGGCACCATAAGAACTTTCACGGGCACCATTAGAACTTTCACGGGCACCATTAGAACTTTCACGGGCACCGTTAGAACTTTCACGGGCACCATTAGAACTTTCACGGGCACCATTAGAACTTTCACGGGCACCGTTAGAACTTTCACGGGCACCATTAGAACTTTCACGGGCACCGTTAGAACTTTCACGGGCACCATTAGAACTATCACGGGCACCGTTAGAACTTTCACGGGCACCATTAGAACTTTCACGGGCACCATTAGAACTTTCACGGGCACCATTAGAACTTTCACGGGCACCGTTAGAACTTTCACGGGCACCATTAGAACTTTCACGGGCACCATTAGAACTTTCACGGGCACCATTAGAACTTTCACGGGCACCATTAGAACTATCACGGGCACCATTAGAACTTTCACGGGCACCGTTAGAACTTTCACGGGCACCGTAAGAACTTTCACGGGCACCGTTAGAACTTTCACGGGCACCATTAGAACTATCACGGGCACCGTTAGAACTTTCACGGGCACCATTAGAACTTTCACGGGCACCATTAGAACTTTCACGGGCACCATTAGAACTTTCACGGGCACCGTTAGAACTTTCACGGGCACCATTAGAACTTTCACGGGCACCATTAGAACTTTCACGGGCACCATTAGAACTTTCACGGGCACCATTAGAACTTTCACGGGCACCATTAGAACTTTCACGGGCACCATTAGAACTTTCACGGGCACCATTAGAACTTTCACGGGCACCATTAGAACTTTCACGGGCACCATTAGAACTTTCACGGGCACCATTAGAACTTTCACGGGCACCATTAGAACTTTCACGGGCACCATTAGAACTTTCACGGGCACCATTAGAACTTTCACGGGCACCATTAGAACTTTCACGGGCACCTTTAGAACTTTCACGGGCACCATTAGAACTTTCACGGGCACCATTAGAACTTTCACGGGCACCGTTAGAACTTTCACGGGCACCGTTAGAACTTTCACGGGCACCATTAGAACTTTCACGGGCACCATTAGAACTTTCACGGGCACCATTAGAACTTTCACGGGCACCTTTAGAACTTTCACGGGCACCTTTAGAACTTTCACGGGCACCATTAGAACTTTCACGGGCACCATTAGAACTTTCACGGGCACCATTAGAACTTTCACGGGCACCGTTAGAACTTTCACGGGCACCATTAGAACTTTCACGGGCACCATTAGAACTTTCACGGGCACCATTAGAACTTTCACGGGCACCATTAGAACTTTCACGGGCACCATTAGAACTTTCACGGGCACCATTAGAACTTTCACGGGCACCTTTAGAACTTTCACGGGCACCTTTAGAACTTTCACGGGCACCATTAGAACTTTCACGGGCACCATTAGAACTTTCACGGGCACCATTAGAACTTTCACGGGCACCGTTAGAACTTTCACGGGCACCATTAGAACTTTCACGGGCACCATTAGAACTTTCACGGGCACCATTAGAACTTTCACGGGCACCATTAGAACTTTCACGGGCACCGTTAGAACTTTCACGGGCACCATTAGAACTTTCACGGGCACCATTAGAACTTTCACGGGCACCATTAGAACTTTCACGGGCACCATTAGAACTTTCACGGGCACCATTAGAACTTTCACGGGCACCATCAGAACTTTCACGGGCACCATTAGAACTTTCACGGGCACCATTAGAACTTTCACGGGCTCCATTAGAACTTTCACGGGCACCGTTAGAACTTTCACGGGCACCATAAGAACTTTCACGGGCACCATTAGAACTTTCACGGGCACCATTAGAACTTTCACGGGCACCATTAGAACTTTCACGGGCACCATTAGAACTTTCACGGGCACCATTAGAACTTTCACGGGCACCATTAGAACTTTCACGGGCACCAATAGAACTTTCACGGGCACCATTAGAACTTTCACGGGCACCATTAGAACTTTCACGGGCACCATTAGAACTTTCACGGGCACCATTAGAACTTTCACGGGCACCATTAGAACTTTCACGGGCACCATTAGACTTCACGGGCACCATTAGAACTTTCACGGGCACCATTAGAACTTTCACGGGCACCGTTAGAACTTTCACGGGCACCGTAAGAACTTTCACGGGCACCATTAGAACTTTCACGGGCACCTTTAGAACTTTCACGGGCACCATTAGAACTTTCACGGGCACCTTTAGAACTTTCACTGGCACCATTAGAACTTTCACGGGAACCATTAGAACTTTCACGGGCACCATTAGAACTTTCACGGGCACCATAAGAACTTTCACGGGCACCATAAGAACTTTCACGGGCACCATAAGAACTTTCACGGGCACCATTAGAACTTTCACGGGCACCATTAGAACTTTCACGGGCACCATTAGAACTTTCACGGGCACCATTAGAACTTTCACGGGCACCATTAGAACTTTCACGGGCACCATTAGAACTTTCACGGGCACCATTAGAACTTTCACGGGCACCATTAGAACTTTCACGGGCACCATTAGAACTTTCACGGGCACCATTAGAACTTTCACGGGCACCGTTAGAACTTTCACGGGCACCATTAGAACTTTCACGGGCACCATTAGAACTTTCACGGGCACCATTAGAACTTTCACGGGCACCGTTAGAACTTTCACGGGCACCAATAGAACTTTCACGGGCACCATTAGAACTTTCACGGGCACCATTAGAACTTTCACGGGCACCTTTAGAACTTTCACGGGCACCATTAGAACTTTCACGGGCACCATTAGAACTTTCACGGGCACCATTAGAACTTTCACGGGCACCATGAGAACTTTCACGGGCACCATTAGAACTTTCACGGGCACCATTAGAACTTTCACGGGCACCATTAGAACTTTCACGGGCACCATTAGAACTTTCACGGGCACCATTAGAACTTTCACGGGCACCATTAGAACTTTCACGGGCACCATTAGAACTTTCACGGGCACCATTAGAACTTTCACGGGCACCGTTAGAACTTTCACGGGCACCATTAGAACTTTCACGGGCACCGTTAGAACTTTCACGGGCACCGTTAGAACTTTCACGGGCACCATTAGAACTTTCACGGGCACCATTAGAACTTTCACGGGCACCATTAGAACTTTCACGGGCACCATTAGAACTTTCACGGGCACCATAAGAACTTTCACGGGCACCATTAGAACTTTCACGGGCACCATTAGAACTTTCACGGGCACCATTAGAACTCTCACGGGCACCATTAGAACTTTCACGGGCACCATTAGAACTTTCACGGGCACCATTAGAACTTTCACGGGCACCATTAGAACTTTCACGGGCACCATTAGAACTTTCACGGGCACCATTAGAACTTTCACGGGCACCGTTAGAACTTTCACGGGCACCATTAGAACTTTCACGGGCACCATTAGAACTTTCACGGGCACCATTAGAACTTTCACGGGCACCATTAGAACTTTCACGGGCACCATTAGAACTTTCACGGGCACCATTAGAACTTTCACGGGCACCATTAGAACTTTCACGGGCACCTTTAGAACTTTCACGGGCACCATAAGAACTTTCACGGGCACCATTAGAACTTTCACGGGCACCTTTAGAACTTTCACGGGCACCATAAGAACTTTCACGGGCACCATAAGAACTTTCACGGGCACCATTAGAACTTTCACGGGCACCATTAGAACTTTCACGGGCACCATTAGAACTTTCACGGGCACCATTAGAACTTTCACGGGCACCATTAGAACTTTCACGGGCACCATTAGAACTTTCACGGGCACCATTAGAACTTTCACGGGCACCATAAGAACTTTCACGGGCACCATTAGAACTTTCACGGGCACCATTAGAACTTTCACGGGCACCATTAGAACTTTCACGGGCACCATTAGAACTTTCACGGGCACCTTTAGAACTTTCACGGGCACCATTAGAACTTTCACGGGCACCTTTAGAACTTTCACTGGCACCATTAGAACTTTCACGGGCACCATTAGAACTTTCACGGGCACCATTAGAACTTTTACGGGCACCATAAGAACTTTCACGGGCACCATAAGAACTTTCACGGGCACCATAAGAACTTTCACGGGCACCATAAGAACTTTCACGGGCACCATTAGAACTTTCACGGGCACCATTAGAACTTTCACGGGCACCATTAGAACTTTCACGGGCACCATTAGAACTTTCACGGGCACCATTAGAACTTTCACGGGCACCATTAGAACTTTCACGGGCACCATTAGAACTTTCACGGGCACCATTAGAACTTTCACGGGCACCATTAGAACTTTCACGGGCACCATTAGAACTTTCACGGGCACCATTAGAACTTTCACGGGCACCATTAGAACTTTCACGGGCACCATTAGAACTTTCACGGGCACCGTTAGAACTTTCACGGGCACCATTAGAACTTTCACGGGCACCGTTAGAACTTTCACGGGCACCATTAGAACTTTCACGGGCACCATTAGAACTTTCACGGGCACCATTAGAACTTTCACGGGCACCATTAGAACTTTCACGGGCACCATTAGAACTTTCACGGGCACCATTAGAACTTTCACGGGCACCATTAGAACTTTCACGGGCACCATTAGAACTTTCACGGGCACCATTAGAACTTTCACGGGCACCATTAGAACTTTCACGGGCACCATTAGAACTTTCACGGGCACCATTAGAACTTTCACGGGCACCATTAGAACTTTCACGGGCACCATTAGAACTTTCACGGGCACCATTAGAACTTTCACGGGCACCATTAGAACTTTCACGGGCACCATTAGAACTTTCACGGGCACCATTAGAACTTTCACGGGCACCATTAGAACTTTCACGGGCACCATTAGAACTTTCACGGGCACCATTAGAACTTTCACGGGCACCATTAGAACTTTCACGGGCACCATTAGAACTTTCACGGGCACCATTAGAACTTTCACGGGCACCATTAGAACTTTCACGGGCACCATTAGAACTTTCACGGGCACCATTAGAACTTTCACGGGCACCATTAGAACTTTCACGGGCACCATTAGAACTTTCACGGGCACCATTAGAACTTTCACGGGCACCATTAGAACTTTCACGGGCACCATTAGAACTTTCACGGGCACCATTAGAACTTTCACGGGCACCATTAGAACTTTCACGGGCACCATTAGAACTTTCACGGGCACCATTAGAACTTTCACGGGCACCATTAGAACTTTCACGGGCACCATTAGAACTTTCACGGGCACCATTAGAACTTTCACGGGCACCATTAGAACTTTCACGGGCACCATTAGAACTTTCACGGGCACCATTAGAACTTTCACGGGCACCATTAGAACTTTCACGGGCACCATTAGAACTTTCACGGGCACCATTAGAACTTTCACGGGCACCATTAGAACTTTCACGGGCACCATTAGAACTTTCACGGGCACCATTAGAACTTTCACGGGCACCATTAGAACTTTCACGGGCACCATTAGAACTTTCACGGGCACCATTAGAACTTTCACGGGCACCATTAGAACTTTCACGGGCACCATTAGAACTTTCACGGGCACCATTAGAACTTTCACGGGCACCATTAGAACTTTCACGGGCACCATTAGAACTTTCACGGGCACCATTAGAACTTTCACGGGCACCATTAGAACTTTCACGGGCACCATTAGAACTTTCACGGGCACCATTAGAACTTTCACGGGCACCATTAGAACTTTCACGGGCACCATTAGAACTTTCACGGGCACCATTAGAACTTTCACGGGCACCATTAGAACTTTCACGGGCACCATTAGAACTTTCACGGGCACCATTAGAACTTTCACGGGCACCATTAGAACTTTCACGGGCACCATTAGAACTTTCACGGGCACCATTAGAACTTTCACGGGCACCATTAGAACTTTCACGGGCACCATTAGAACTTTCACGGGCACCATTAGAACTTTCACGGGCACCATTAGAACTTTCACGGGCACCATTAGAACTTTCACGGGCACCATTAGAACTTTCACGGGCACCATTAGAACTTTCACGGGCACCATTAGAACTTTCACGGGCACCATTAGAACTTTCACGGGCACCATTAGAACTTTCACGGGCACCATTAGAACTTTCACGGGCACCATTAGAACTTTCACGGGCACCATTAGAACTTTCACGGGCACCATTAGAACTTTCACGGGCACCATTAGAACTTTCACGGGCACCATTAGAACTTTCACGGGCACCATTAGAACTTTCACGGGCACCATTAGAACTTTCACGGGCACCATTAGAACTTTCACGGGCACCATTAGAACTTTCACGGGCACCATTAGAACTTTCACGGGCACCATTAGAACTTTCACGGGCACCATTAGAACTTTCACGGGCACCATTAGAACTTTCACGGGCACCATTAGAACTTTCACGGGCACCATTAGAACTTTCACGGGCACCATTAGAACTTTCACGGCACCATTAGAACTTTCACGGGCACCATTAGAACTTTCACGGGCACCATTAGAACTTTCACGGGCACCATTAGAACTTTCACGGGCACCATTAGAACTTTCACGGGCACCATTAGAACTTTCACGGGCACCATTAGAACTTTCACGGGCACCATTAGAACTTTCACGGGCACCATTAGAACTTTCACG